>OVAV01003273.1:0-10068 GCA_900406375.1 Iberis amara
TTGAGTAATTGAGAACCAAATACCAAAGACTGCCAGCCATAGGATGAACCGGCCTTAGCAGAAGCATCTATCACGTTTCCATTACGGAAGTATCGATGTTTGAGAAGTTGATGAAGGAAACAATGAGGCCGGGAATAGAGTTTCCAGACCTGATTTGCCAACAGAGCTTGATTGAAGCAGTGCAAATTTCGAAAGCCCAGCCCACCCTCAGCTTTTGATCGAGTTAATCTTTGCCATGAGAACCAGGACATTTTGCGCATGTGATTACACGTTCCCCACCAAAACCTTGATAACATAGAATCAATCTCATGACAAATAGTTAGAGGTAACTGAAAACAATTCATGGAGTAAACAGGCATGGCCAAGACGACGAATTTAATGAGAACCTCCTTTCCTGCGGTAGATAAGAATCTACATTGCCATCCTGAGATTCTTTTACGGACTTTTGTGCTGATATAATTGAACATAGCTGTCCTATTCTGCGAAAATTGCTCAGGAAGTCCGAGGTACGTACCTCCTCCTCCCACTTTCGTGATGCCAAGTAAACGTTGTATTAAGTGTCTAGTATGGCGATAGACATTCGAACCAAATGTTATTGTGGATTTAGAGAGATTGATCACTTAACCTGAAGCTTGTTCGTAACTTTTAAAGATCCGAAGTAGAGAAGAACAGTTGGAATGGTCCGCTTTTACAAAGAAAAGAGAGTCGTCAGCGAAAAGCAGATGCGAAATTGACGGACCTGCGTGACTGATTCGTAGGCATTGTAACTGGTTGGATAGCTTAGGTGTGATCATGGAACTTAGGACGTCACTTGCAAGGATAAAAAGATAAGGAGAGAGTGGATCTCCCTGACGTAATTCCCGTTCTGGTCTAAAATAATGGAAGGGGCTTCCATTGACTAGGACTGAATAAGTAACTGAACTTACACAGTGCATAATTCTATCCACCCATGTAGGGTGAAACCCCTTCTTTTCTAGCACCAAACGCAGAAATGTCCATTCAAGTCGATCGTATGCTTTACTTATGTCCGTTTTAACGGCCATAAACTCATTAGCACATTTTCGTCGTGATTTTAAAGCATGGAAAGCTTCATGAGCAATTAATATGTTGTCAGTTATAAACCGACCAGGGGTATAAGCTGCTTGATGTTCCGATACTAACGTAGCCATAAGAGGTTTCAAACGTTCAACTAGAATCTTAGAAATTACTTTATAAGTAACATTACAGAGACTAATTGGACGGAAATCTTGAATGGTCAAAGGTTTATCGATCTTCGGAATAAGACAGATATGTGAATGATTAGATCCATACGGTAATGTACCATATTGAAAGAAGCTATGTACAGCTTTAATCAACTCTATACACACCAGATCCCAATATTTCTAAAAGAACAGTGAGGTGAAACCATCAGGTACATGAGCTTTAAAGCTACCAATTGCAAACACTGCGTTTTTCACTTCCTCCTCAGTGACTTGTAGAAGCAGACTTGAATTCATATCCGATGTAACAACAGGCTGTATAACATTAAGAAAATCCAAAGCAGGCTGCTGTTGAGTCGATGAAAATAGTTGCAGAAAATATTCCTTAGCCTCTTGTGCAATTTCTTTATTCCCGCGAAGGAGACGACCAGAACTAGAGGTTAAAGTAAATATTGAATTACGAGCTCTACGATTTTTGGTAACTGCATGAAAGAATCTCGAATTGCGATCTCCCTTGCTTAGCCATAGATTCATGGATTTTTGATGCAAAAATGTTTCCTCTTTGCGATATTCTTGAGACAGTTGATATCGTAATGAATGGAGTTTAGAAGCAGAGAGGGTGCTTGATGTGGTACCGCTGTCAATACGTGAACGTAGGTCTTTGATCCTGGAGGCCGCATTCAAATTCCTATCCCTTTTCCAACCAGATATGGTCTGGCGACAAGTCTTTAGTCGTTGGTTAATGGGAGACTCAAAACAATCAACAGACCAACACTCTTTTATAAATTCATTGAATCCAATTTCTTCACATAATCGAGAATCGAATTTGAATTGTTTTTTACAGATCTCTACATATGCAGAAATCACAATATTAACATTTATTAGTTAAGCACGCTCAAAAATTTAAATTTTAAAATTCTTTATTTTTTTTATGTTGGTGTTTTTGAAAGAAAAACATTTAGTCAATTGGGAGTTTGTGATAAGTTTGGAACATAAAATAATATTTTCAATTATTTAAAAAATATATATTTAAATATATGCAGCAATTTAAAAGATTTTAAACCAATGATACGCAGGCCAGCAATTTAAGTCGGCCTCAACAACAAGATTTGATTTGTTCTCAAAGATAAATAAAAGCAAAATATTGTTAACACTTTTTCTCTCAAAGGTCTTTAACTTTTGAACAACGCAATCACGAGAAACCTTTGAGAATCTCTCACTTTGGATCCCTTCCTTATTCACTGAGTTTCTTCTTCAACTTCCATAACTCAACTTGCATCCAAAACTTTCTGGTGCTTTTCTTTCTTCTCGTGTCCTCTTTTTCCCGGAAAATTTCTGCCTCCATTGTTAATTTTCCCGGAAAGTTTCATCTTTCTACTAGAGAGAAAAAAAAGTATGAAACCCATTTGTGTACTTCTCTGTTTCTGTTTCCTTCCTGTAAAATTCTCTTCTTTTTGACATCATCTTTCTTGGCTTATCCTCTTTTTTTCCCCTGATTTGTAATTTGTTTTCCCGAGAAAATTAATGAAACCGCTGCTATATTCTCGGGAGATTCTAACGAACTCATGTTTTTGAATCAGTTCATGCACTTCCTGAAATCTATGCACACTTTCAGAAGGAAAACCCACTTTAACACTTAACCCAAATCCTCTGTTTCCAAAAACCCTACCTTGAGACACAAGCTAAAAAAACTTTCCTTTAGTCACTATGTCTAGTTCATGTTTTAATCCGTTTCGTCTCCGACGATCTTTAAGATCCAAATTTCCTCAAGATCCTTACTTTTCCGCTAACCCGTCTTCCTCGAAAACAAACCGGTATGCAGAAACAGAGACAATGGAGAAGAAGAGATTTGACAGTATGGAATCTTGGTCGATGATTCTTGAGTCAGAGAACGTAGAGACATGGGAAGCGTCTAAAGGCGAAAGAGAGGAATGGACTGCAGATCTTTCGCAGCTTTTTATCGGAAACAAATTTGCTTCTGGAGCACATAGCCGAATCTATAGAGGAATCTACAAACAACGAGCTGTCGCCGTGAAGATGGTGAGAATTCCAACACATAAAGAAGAGACAAGAGCTAAACTCGAACAACAGTTTAAGTCCGAAGTTGCTCTGCTTTCTCGTCTCTTTCATCCTAACATCGTACAGGTATGAATTCTTTATTAGGTCTAAATCGACATTCTTAGCTTGTTTAATCAATTGAACATTCGGTTTTTTCGTTTCGGTTTATTCGGTTCAGTTTTTTGGTTAGAAAATAAGTTTATTCGGTTTATTTTCGGTTTATGTGGTTAATTTTAGCAGGTTCATTTTAGTTCGTTTGGTTAATATAGTATAAAATAAAATTTATGACAAACCGAACCGAAAGCCTAATTAAATTAAAAAAATTCGCCGAATTGAACTGAATTATACGAACTAAATTTTGTTTCGGTTAAAATGCTCACCCCTAGATTGAATTGTCTTTCTTTTTNCGAAAGCCTAATTAAATTAAAAAATTCACCGAATTGAACTGAATTATACGAACTAAATTTTGTCCGGTTAAAATGCTCACCCCTAGATTGAATTGTCTTTCTTTTTATAAATATAGTTCATTGCGGCGTGCAAGAAACCACCGGTTTATTGCATAATAACAGAGTATATGTCGCAAGGGAATCTCCGAATGTACTTAAACAAGAAAGAGCCTTATTCGCTTTCGATTGAGACTGTACTCAGGCTGGCTCTAGATATCTCAAGAGGAATGGAGTATCTTCACTCACAAGGTGTTATCCATAGAGACTTAAAGTCCAACAATCTTCTTTTGAATGATGAAATGCGAGTTAAAGTTGCAGACTTTGGGACTTCTTGTCTTGAAACTCAATGTAGAGAGTCCAAAGGAAATATGGGAACTTATAGATGGATGGCTCCAGAGATGATCAAAGAGAAGCCTTATGCTAGAAAAGTTGATGTTTATAGCTTTGGAATTGTTCTATGGGAACTAACCACTGCGTTGCTTCCTTTCCAAGGCATGACTCCTGTACAAGCAGCCTTCGCAGTCGCTGAAAAGGTAAACTATTATTAGAGATATTATCTCACATTTTAACATTGAGATTATGTTAGGTTTCGGTTTTATAAAAACTAAAATCAGTTTTGTTTTTCGGTTTTATAAAAACTAAAACCGTTTGAACCCATTAGAAATACGATTCGGATTTGATTTTTTATTTTAGTTCTATCCGATTTTTCAAATTTTAAATAGTTATTTATCCAACGTATTGGTTGTTTATACGAAAATATATACATTTCACACATACAAATAAGTGTAAAAGTACAAAATTCTCTATATTTTTAATTTATTTAGTATCGGTTTTTTAGATTAACTAAAAACGGTTTCGGTCCGTTTTTCAGTTTTTTAAATAAATAAGGTTACTTGAAGAATTTTGGTACCTTTTCAGTTTCACTTTTCCAGTCCAGTTCGGTCCGATGTTTTCGGTTTCGGTTTATTTCCCACCACCTAAAGTATGTGGTATATCTTGCTAGGCAAATCGTATTACGTGGGAAACAAGTTATTAATATTTCTGTTTCTTGAATGTATAGAATGAGAGACCGCCATTGCCGGCGAGTTGTCAACCAGCATTAGCTCACTTAATCAAGAGATGTTGGTCGGAAAACCCTTCAAAACGGCCGGATTTTTCGCACATTGTGGCGGTGTTAGAGAAGTACGACGAGTGCGTTAAAGAAGGATTACCTTTAACGTCACACGCAAGTCTCACGAAGACAAAGAATGCGATTTTGGATCGCCTTAAGGGATGCGTCTCATCCATTAGCTCACTATCTTCTTCTTCTGTTACTGTAAATGCTTAGTTCTTCTAACCCTCTCTCTCATTTATAGGTTACTATTATTATTCTTCTTAGTTCACTAGTTATTTCATTGCATATAAACTGCCTCTACGTGATGTTGATATATAATCTGTTACGTAATTATAACATTTTTTAGTTTTCGATCATTTGCTTATCATTTTAAAGAAATGTGAGCTTGAAGGGATTAGTAAATGTGTATAAACGACCCGAACACCTAAGATCATGAAAATATACCAAAACCGCAAGGAAAACACTCGTAATAATGCATAATAACAAACATAAATGCCTACTATTATTATGCATAAAAACCGAGTAATATCAACTCTCCAAGACTTAGATCTTTGCTTGTCCTCAAGTAAAGCAAGATTAAATCCAGAGACGAGATATGAAAAGGACCACATAAGAACTCGCAGAATCTCAGAAACCCCAAATTCAGATGTCAAAGAGTTAAGAAACTAATCCTAAACAACTACTGCAAATAGACTGTTTACCACCACATAACTAACACCATGCATTCTACTCTAAATCTCGAATCAATCAAACTATTAAATCATCTCAACCAGCTCATTAAATTAATTCAAGTATAAATAGTGCATTCTCACTTATGGGGTATCGATCAACGCGCTTGAGTACCTTTTCTATCAAAGTGCCCACACAAAACAGAGCATCAATCGACTTCTGATCCTGACCCTTTTCTCACTTCTTTTTTTCTCTTTTCTTTTCTTACTGGTCTTTTTTCGTATTTCTGCACTTTTTTTAGCAGCCGGTTTTATGGGATGAAGAAACGGACTTCGAGGTCCGCTGTTCAATCCCTCTTTTACCGCTTTTTCTTTTTTTTTTATTGAAGGGAAGGAGAGAAAGGATCCTGATCATACTGAAAGAACTTGTCGGTTTTACAAAGAACTAAAGAGCAAGGTACCTAGCTTTCAAAGCATACCACACCATAAGCAAGAAAATATAAGATCATATTAGGCCATATCAAGTTAGAGCTAGCATCTAATCATCAACAATCCAAAAGATCAGAATTTTCAAAAGCATATTAATCAGTCAATGGGTTCCAATCCTAAATGCAACAGTTAATCTAAGTCAGCAGTCAAGTAGAAAATGAGACTGAACTCACACTAGGTTAGTAGTCATCATGGATTCGACTCGACTAGACTCATCTAATTAAAAACCAAAAACTTCGAAAAATTTTCAACAAAAGAAAAAACATCAAAACAGAGTTAGTATCATTACAACCTCTCCCAAACTTACTTCACACCGTCCCGATGTGAAAATAAATCCAAGAGAAGAAATAAGAGTAACATGAATCAATAGATGAGTCTGAAATAGATGAAAGTAAAAATAAAATACATGAGTTCAAATGAAGAGGAAATACTAATGGTGAATTGCTCTCAATCTGTAGTCTGTTCCGTTCAGCTACTTCGTGCTATCGGGTTGTTGCCTTTAACTGTTGTGCCTGCAAAATAACAAACACTTAAGACAAGTGTTAATATTCCTTCGATTTAAAACACATATAGAATGGTTTTACAATGATTGAGAAATGTTAACCTAAAAGTTTAACAAGAATCACTTGTAAGAGAAACCATTAATAGCAAATGATCGAGCAATACTAACGAACAATTAGCAAGAATCATATGTGAAAGGCATCATTCAAAACAGTTCTAAACAATCAACCTAGTCGCACATCATCAAGTTGGTAAGTAAAGAGCAATGATCAAGCAATACTAGTTAGAATTAGCAAGAATCAAGAGATACTTAATGTGATAAACCAATTGATCATAGGTCTAAAATCAATTCAAGTCAAAACATCAAGAAAAGTGATTAATGGTGAGTAATGATCTTAGCAATAATAATAAATATTAGCAAGAATCAAGAGAGAAACCACTAAGACAACCAACAATTCAAGTGAGATGATTAGGAATCAAAATTAAAATAAAGAAAAGATAACCCGGAGTAACTTGAAGATATTTCACCAGCAAAATTCTAAATCACAGAGAAGTAAAAACAAAAAAAAAATAGGTTAGGAACTAAAGACAAAAACTGACTCAAAAATTAAAAACACTAAATCTAAAACACCCGATAGTGGGTTTCCTCCCACTCAGCGCTTGTTTAACGTCACTTAGCTTGACGAACTTACCTCCTAAGCTGGGGTTGGATGAGCATCAAGAGATGCTCCATAACAAGCTCCAAAATTCGACATCTCCAGCTTTAGAACCTTACTCATCACATCCTTTGCAACGTCTGTTCCTTTCTCCTTAAGCTCTAGGGTGAAAAATGCTCTAACCTTTGAGAAGGGTTTTGAAGAACCCTTGTTTTTCACCTTATTATACTCAATCGCATCTCCAGCTATTGCCTGAGGAATCAAAGTCACTTGAGACTCTCTCTCTCTTGGTCTTCTTCGGTTTCACCTTCTCTTTTTCTTTGACCTTTGGGATTGCACTCCTTATTGAGATTTGAGCTTCTTTATGCAAGACTTCATCATTTGCACCCTTAGGATTAGTTTCAATCTGAGGTTCATGCTTCATCTCCTCTTATTTAACCATCGTGAGTCTGGACATACCCTTTGGAAGGACTGCTGGATAGAAAATCATTTTCTTGTCCTTTGTTAGGGATATACGCTGATTAGGAAGATCAACCACAACTCCTACAGTTTCAAGAAAAGATCTCCCGAGAACCATAGGTTCATCGGAATTCCCATTCATCTCCAAGACATGAAAATCGATAGGAACTAGACAACTCCCAACTTGTACCAATAGGTCAGAGACGAAACCACTCGAAGATACAGTAGAATCATTGGCAATATTAAAGGTTGTCTTAGACGATTGAATACCGAAAATCCCNGTTGGATACCGAAAATCCCCAATCTCTCTGCAATAGCTATTGACATGATGTTCACATTAGCTCCAGTATCACATAGATAGTCAGTGAATTCTATCCCATTGATCGAACAAGGAACCACAAATTCCCTAGGGTCTTTTAGCTTATGAAGCTTCCTCAGTGGATTTGGTTTCTTCCCTATCATTCCCTCAGGGATCGATCGATCTCTTTGTTCGAAATCTTCTTCTTGAGGATCCAGAACGATCGTTCTTGATGGGAACGATCGGTCATTTGTCCCTGGAAATTTTTTTGCTTCGTGCCTGATCGATCTCTTCTTCCGGAACTGCTAGGATCGATCGATCTCTCATGGATCGATAGATCTCTGAAGTCTGCATCATTTTCTGCATATTTTTCAGACTTCTCAAAATCTGCATTACGTTCCAAATCACCAGTATCTTCAATCAAATCCGAAACTATGGACTTACAATATCCTTTTGGATTATCTTCAACCTTCCCAGGGAAAACACCAGCTTATCTCTTTATAGCTTATGAAGTATGAGCTACTTTAGTATCAAGGTGCTTGGCATGAGTAGATAAAGCTTCAAACTTCTGGGTCAGCTTATTGAAATTTTTCTGAGATTGTTGTTGCCCTTCTAAAAGTTGTTTGAGCATCATCTCCATCGAGTTGCTTTGCTGAGATTAAGGTGGGGGTGCTTGTGATCCTGAGGGTTTTCTATATTGGTACTTCTCCAAGCGAGGTTGGGATGAGTCCTGTTAAAGCCTTGATTGTACCCTTGATTGTATACCCTTTGACCTTGGCTATTAATGTATCTTACTTCCTCTTCAACTCCTTTAGTATTTTGCTCTGGAAGGGCAAAGCAATCAACTTCTAAATCTTCAGCAAAACTGACAGGTTTCTGGTTTTGATTCTTGAGAAGTTGAGTAAGCAGCCCTTTCATCTCTAAAACTTGCCCTTTCACTTCTGAGAGTTTAGAGGTGTCAGAAGTAGTTCCCCTGGTTCTTCTATCAGATTATGGGAAATGGTTGATGTTGCTAACAACCAGGTTCTCTATCAGCTGATAGGCATCTGGGACAGCTTTGGTCATAAGATCAAAATTGCTTGTTGTATCATAGAAAAGCTTGTACTTCTGATCTATTCCTCTGTAAAAAGTGTTGAAGAGACTTACATCTGAGAAACCATGGTGAGGGTAGTCGCAAATATTCTCTTTGAATCGTTCCCAAGCTTTAAAGAATGACTCTACAGGACTTTGCTGAAACCCAAAGATCTTGTTTCACATATAGTTGGTCATGGTAGTGGTGAAGAAGTGACTGAGAAACTTAGCTCTGCAATCATCCGAAGTTTCAATAGAACCAGCAGGTAAGGACTTCAACCACCTAAGTTCTCTCTCAGCTAGAGAGTGACGGAAGAGTTTTCAATGCATTAAATCTTTTGAGATTCCATTGAGTTGGGTAGTGTTGCAGATGTCCTCAAAGTTATCGATGTGGTTCATGGGGTGCTCAGTAGGTAAACCATGAAACTGGTGTTGGCAAAGCAGTTGGATGAGCTGAATTGGGAATTAGTACTCCTGACGTTGAGATTGTCGGGGTCTAATGGCATTCCTATTAGCAAAGAATGCTTCAGGGTTGTTGAAATCACAAACCAGAGGGTGATTTTGGGCTGGGCGCTGGTTAGCAAATCCATTCGGATCTCTTATCAAGATGTAGTTCTGCCCAATCAGATTATCATTGCCAGCTCCTTTTTTCCTTGTGGCACTTGATTGTCGTTAGCTCCACCTCCTACCGGGTTGATTATCAAGTTGTTGGTCCCTTGGGGAGGAGGCAAGTTGTTTGGATCTTCGAGATCGACTGGATCATTAAGATTAATCTTATCAGCCATTGAGTTGGATGAGTTTGCGTTCTTCTTTGCTTTCCGATTTGAGCGTTCTAACTTCGAGAGTTCTGCATTACTAGGTTGAGCAATTCCTTGGATTTGTTAGTTCGTCTGGTCATGCACCTGTAAAAACGAAATCAAGAAGAAAGAACGCGATGAGTACTGTAAAACAAAAATCTTAGACTAGAATATAAAGAAAACTTAAAAGGCACTGCATTAGTCCCCGACAACGGCGCCAAAATTCTGATAGGTCTAGAATTCAATNATAGGGTCGAATCCCACAGAGACTAGAAAGCACACTTTCAGTTTTAAATCGAATCAAGCTAAGAC
>OVAV01003274.1:0-10067 GCA_900406375.1 Iberis amara
ACAAGAGATCATACCTGCAAGCTCCTTCATCCTGATGTTAATAATCCAGCAACTGGTGAAATTGTAGCTGATGTGGCATGTACAAGAGTAAAAGAAACAAACGATGCTATTGCATCTTCTTATGAAGCATTTACATGTACGTAGCACAAGGTTTCTCTTCTTAATTACTTCAGCTTCTTTTTGTTTTGAGCTTTTCTTAGTCATAATACTTAAATATGTTCTCTCTTTGCTCAATGTTTGATTAGCATTTGTATTTTACAATGAAGAATGTTTGTATGAGTTTAGGCTTGGAAAAAGTGTGTAATTGGTTTCTTAAATGCAATGTATGATTATGTAATTTAGTTTTAGGTTGCATATGTTTCAAGAAGAATGGATTTGGAAGTTTATAAAAAACATGTTGTGTTGACATTTTTGTTTTAAGAACCAAAGTTTAAGANGACTTAAGATACAAATCTTAAGATACGCCAATGGAGATGCTCTTAGAGATCTAAAAGAAGTAGACCTAATCCGTTTCATCCAAATGTACTATAGATCGACACTACTAGAAAATAGAGATAGAACCTATAGATAATTTTACTTATTGATAATTTTGAGCTACAGATGATAACCGACAAATTATATTTCATCGTAAATCTGTTCTTTAATTTGTCGGTATATTCAAACTGTTGTGAGTAACCATTATATTCAAATGTACAAATGATTTTAAAATTTATAAATACCAAAATCCTCAATATGCTCAACAACACAAAAAACATATAATCTAAAAACAATTATATTTTCTATTTTCAATCACGAATGGATGATGAAAAATGAATCAAAATACAAAACTTCTAAATGACAAATATATAGAATGTTGGCATGTTGTCGACCTAAAATACAAAAAACTCATAAAATATTGAAGTATTCATATTTTCTATACCGAAATTTCCATAAAATAAAATTTGATGATATTATAATGGATTTATGGCGGATTATAAAATTTAATTTCTACATGGAAAAGGACATAGTTATGGTATTTGTAGCGAATCAAATACCAATAGATTTAAAAAACCTATAAACGACAAATTTTTTTTAAAAAACATATAATAAAAATAAATTATAAAATAGGTGTGGTTCAAAAGGTAAATTATAAATTATATAATATCTATTGCACAACTAATAACATATCAATACAGGACACTTGAAAACAAATTTTTTTCAGAGTTACTGTAAAACAGTCGGCAGAGAAAAGTAGCATGTTATCAACACTTCTCAAATTAAAAAAGTATGCGGCGATCTGCACGAAGAGCAGCGCTGCTTGGAAAGAGAAACCTTAAGACTTTTGATATTTTCTCTTAGGCATGTTTCAGCTGCCTAAGATCTTTTGGGTATGTTTCAGCTGCCGGAAAGTTTGTTCTTCAATCGTAGGCATGAAGATGTCGCCGGCTGGACTCAAAGCTTCACTATCACCGAAGACTTTTGATACTTTCTCTTATCCATCGAAAACCGATTTCTCTTGCCCAAGTCCGACACGGTGCTCCAAATATCGGTGCTCCAAGACCCAATTCCTTTTCTTTCCAAAGCGTTGTCTCCAGTGGGCAGAGACGACAACCTTGAGTTGTTTTTGTTTTGAAACCACCATTGGGCCACCGAAAATCCTAATCCGCTTTTTTTTTCCCATACTTTGTCAAGTGCCACGCGGCTTAAAGGTTCTTTTATAGGCGCTTAGACCTTGTCCAACGCGGAAAATTAAGCGTTTCTTAAAAAAAAATGGTAGAAGCATCATATACGTTTCTTCGTTTACAACTTTTAGGACCGTTATAGAGACGACAGATAACAGCCTCTGATTGGAGGGTTTTTTAATTTTTTTTTAATTTTTTTTCTTTCTTTTGGGTGTCGAGTTGTTTTTTTTTTTTTTTTTTTTTTTGNGGCTGAACTTTTGAGGATTCGATTCTGACTTTTCGGATCCTAAATTCGAATATCTACTCGATACTTTTCTAATATTCGATTTGGTTGTTGTCGGTTCCGGATCGGTTTGGTTCCATGTTGATAACTGTGAAATTCTCCTTTTAAACAATCGATTCCGAGTTCGTGATCAAAAAAGAGAATTTGGTTGAGAATATTTGATAAAAGTTTAGCACACATCAACATTAGAATTAAATTTTTTTTGCTTATGTTTTGTATTTTTTTAATATGTTTTTATGTGTGATATTTTTTAGAAAAATATTATGTAATAAAATAATTAATTAGTTTCATAAAATATAAAATTGTTTAAAATTTTATTAGGCAAAATTTATGGTCAAATATTTCAATTAAAAAAAAATTAATTTTTTATTTTCAAGAATTATATTAAGTGGTTCTACCATTGGAGGTAATAAAACTAAAGAAATTCTTAATTTTTTAATCATTGATAAATAAAATATCTTACCATTAAACATGGTCTTAGGGATACTAAAATTTTCCCAATTGAACCCGGGCTTGTTTAGGTCCTAGTAAATCCACTTTCGATTCTGAATATTTTAGTTGGGCTATTTGTTTGGATTTTTTTGAAATGAACTGATGATGTATTAGAGATTAAATATAAGGTGTAATATTTAAGCTTATTAATTGAAAACCTTATAATAATAAAAAATTTTTCTTTTTTATACAATTTTTAGTACGAAAAAAATTCAAAAACTTATTTATTTCGAGTACGGAAACAAAACAGTGCGATCTATTAAAATTGTAGAATTACTAATCGGTTTTTTCCCCTATAAATGGATGGTTAAGACACCAAAATACAAATACACAAAAGAACAAAAAAAAAAAAAAACATTCCGAGTTTCTGATGTAAGAGGATTGAAGAAATTATTGAACATTCACATACAAGTATACAACACTTACGATGTTTCATGGTTACAAGATACAAAGAGATCTTTCATGGTTACAAGATACAAAAGAGGACACGATACTACATGATTCTTTATTTAAACAAAACAAAAAGGAAATACTTACCATCATCATCGTCCTAGTGAAAAAGCAAACTTATCATGCTAGTGACCTCTTAGTAGTAGTCTCCTGACCCTTAGTAGTAGTATCACGAGGCTTAGAAATATCATATTGCTTAGCTTCATGTGCCTTTTCCTGCACGTCCTGTCCTAATTCTTCACCTTTCTCTCCAACGTAGCCAATCGCATCAGCCATTCTCCTCTTAGCATATTCCAATTGCTCAGGCACACTCCTCCTGCTCCCAAGAAGGTAGTTCATCACCCATGATACTGAGCTTAGCCCAGTTAGACCAAACATTCCCGAGGCCAAGAAGCCCGTCATCGCAAGCCCGATGGTTAGAGCCGCAGGGACTATAACCGGGCTGAAGAGGAGGAAAAGCGGTATAGCCACCAGTAAACCGATCACTGAACCAGCCAGAAGTAAACCGGCTATGGCAAGCAGCGTACCAACGACCGGGACTCCCACCAAAAGGGATATTACCTTTCAAAAATTATGATTAATTAATTAACAACCATTAGTTACGAGTAAAATAATATATGTAAAACGTGTATATAAATATATACTTATGCATGCATGTAACGGTTTTAGGAGACATCGAATTATCTTTAATCAACAATCAAAATCATTATCATAATTTATTTGAAAAAAATACCGGACTTAAATGGTTTGATTTCAAGAAATGTTTCATAATACTCTTTTTTAAAATATATTTATGAAAACGATTCATATACATGTGCTTTGCATTTATTAAAAAAGTTACTTGGGTGCTAGATGGGCCACTTTTGTAACCGCCGCTTCCATAACCGAACTCGCTATAGCCGCCACCGCCGTAACCAGACTGGCCGTAACCAGCACCACCGCGGCCACCGCCTTCAAATTGAACATGAACTCGGCCACCTTCATACGGAGATTGCCTATCAGTACGATCGACGCGATGTGTATCCGCCATTATTGAGAAAATGTTTTACTTTTAGCTTTTGCTTTTTTTGCTTACTTAATTTGTAATAAAATTATAAAGTTTTGAGAGGTTTCTTTTATACAAGGAGTTGGAGTCGTGAGAAGAGGACACCTAAGAGAATGACATGTTAGACAAGTAGAGGTGTGGCTTTGCATGATTACCAAGTTTCAAGTTTTTTTCATCTTTTTGTATTTAATTTTACATGGCAAAGATTTAAAAGATGTTTTCGCTTTCTCCGCTTACACAAATTTTAAAAAAGATAGAAGAAATCTCACGCGCATGTATTTCGATTCAAAGTTGATTCAAAAGAAGATGTAGTAATTTTTTCTTTTGAAATGCATATGTGGTGGTTTAATCCGATTTCACCATTATCAGAATTAATCGATTAATTTTCTTTGGTATCTACTTTTTGGGTTGTGCTAGAGTAATAGTTCAATGATGCAGCGTAGGATTCATTCTAACATCTTATTGCGTTTTGGTTTTAATAAGTGCATGTGATTATTGTTTTTTTTTTTCATGTGATTATCATGTGTTTCTTTTCTTTCTCTTTAATCGATTCTTACAAGTATTAGGTTTTATGACTTTATAAATAGTTCTTCGTTTTAAGTTTAAGACATTCATCAGTTGGTTTTTTATAAACGAACTTTACGGTACGATTGAATAGTATTCACAAAATCTTGAGAAAGAGAATATCTTTCTCAACCCTTTTTGTTACTAAGCTTCCGCTTCTCCATCGGTTGGTATTAGACGAAGAATATTTTGGGATTGTGATTGTTCTACAATCACGCCGCCTAAGAAACATACCGATCTTCCGCCACCTAGAGATGAAGCACATGTATATCCATCGGCATCAGATTGGTCTGAGCTAAGACAAACACTTTTTGCGATGCAAGAAAACTTACAAAGCACAATTCATGCGTCTATTCAAGAGCTAGGAGAAACATTATTGCGAAACATGAATAACCATAACCCCTTGTTCAATGATAATGACGTCGAAGGTGAAAATCAAGGTGATAACAAAGTTTTAGGCGCTAATGGAAACAATGACAACCATCGTCTTATCAACCTCGAAGGTGATAATCATCAAAATCATTGGAAAACTGGATTTAAACTCGATATTCCATATTTTCATGGAAGAGTTAGGGGTCTAGACTTTGGAGATTTTGAATCCAAAGGAAGAGCTTAGTAATTTTTAAAAGCATACACATTTATAATTTGAAGCTTTTGATTCAAATTTATTTTCTATCTCTTCTAGTCGTTGTTATCCGGTCACTATTTCATCGGTAATTTATCGGTAAAATGACCGATAGAAATATATGCCGGTTTAAGTTGTGATTTTTTGTAATAGATAAATCTGAAGGTGGTCTAGACTTTGGAGATTTTTCTTTGGAATAAGGTACTCTCTCTCCCCCAAAATTTCCTCATTTTTCCACTTAAAAAGAATATCTTTGGGTTGCTTGGAGTACAAACCATAGAATGAGAGGAATAGGTTTCTAGGAAATTTTACCTATGTATAAGATGACTCTTGGCCATGGAAATAAATTATTTGGCTGAGACACCTACCAAGAAAATTTCTTTGGTTCATGATAAAAAATGGGAAAGACTTATTTCTGGTTTGGCATATAGAATAAGCTAGAGCCTCTTATCAACCCCTTAGTGAAATAGAGCCTAAAATTATAGGTTTTTTTTGTGCACCAATCCTTTATTGATTCAAACTGAATACAAAGGATACGCAACATTGGACAGTCCCAAATATGCGAAACAAATTAAAAGGCCCAAATACTAACAAATGGCCTAAACATAGAAAGAGATATATAAGCAAGATAACACAAGCTTTGTTATAAGTTAGGAGTAAAGTGAAACAGTTTAATGTGGTTAGACACTTGGATAGCTCAAGGCTTCCTACTGCTTCCTCGACTAACTTTGAAGACGTCACTTTATATTGTGACTTTGATAGACGGTCCATAATCGCAACTCTCACAACAGTGATAGCCGATGCATCTTCCGACCTCGACTAGGTCATCACACAAGATAGCAAAAAGGTTAGGAAATTGGAGCTCCGCTTTGGTTCATCACCTAGAATAATGCTCGCTTTCAAAAGGTTGAAGGGAGACAGACCAAATTTCTCTTCTGAATAAGGAGATGATGAAGACAATAAGGACAGTCTCTCCTGGCCCCAACAGGAGGAAGTTTGGTTAGATGTTTCCACACCTGAAACATCTATGGGACTGACAGCCACTAATAGCACCAATTCATGGTCTTTCATCATACTTTAACCCAAAATTGTGATAAATGGATAATACTTATAGCGATTACAGAGTACAAAGTTTGACAACTCAGACTCATAACCGCAAGGCAATGTAAAGCAATCACAACCACCAATCATGGAAACCAAGCACACCCTAATACTATCAACCTCAACAACAACGCTACCCATGAGTACCAAGATCTGATACCGCAGACCTCGGGAAAAACATATTAACTTATGTTTAGAGCTTGACATATAGAATACAATAACGCAGCCAGGGTTAAGTAGAGAGAATTCTTTGCCGGAAGATGGAATGAAAATTAAGAATACTTCAGTCCAGGCATAAGAGAATTGGATTTATTCATCGGGAAATCCCCGAGATAAGATTACCTTAAGAGGCTCCGATTTTTTGGAATCTACAAATATCCACACCACAGAAACTATAGAGAAAGGTCTCAGCGCCGCACAGAGACAAACCGCCACACGTGACGAGTAGCCTTTGTAATGAGAGGCCAAGAAGTGAGCGACCAGGTTTGACTTTGAAATAAAGTAGAGACTTGTGAGCAGCAGAGAAATCGGACTCAAGCACACTTGACTCAAAAAGAATCTAGATCCATAAAAACAAAGGAGAAGCTTGGACCACTGAAGATCTGGTATGAAATGACAAAGCTCAGCTGAAGGAGCATCAACCAGACTCGCCGTGGAAACCACAAGCTACGGAAGAGCTCTCAGAATAAGGGTCTTGTGAATGCGAAAAGGCGTAAGAGACAACGCATCTTCGGGAGGTGAGCCCGAGAAAAATGGAGGCGCCGATAAGAGNAAAAGCACTATAGTTTAGCCGAGATCCCGTGTCTGGAGATAGAAGCGACACACTCCCAACGGACGAGAAACAGTAACACACGGAAGAGAGAGACCAAGAGAAGTCGAACAGGGAACAAAGAAAGAAAAGAAGAGGCGGGACGACGACGGCTATGGCCGCCGGCGTCGGCGCCAAAGCAATCTAGGGTTTTTTTCTTATCGGGTCAATTTTTTTCTTTATTCTATAATTTAAAAAATGTTAGTTTTTGTTTTGCCTCAAATTATAGGTATGTCACTAAAATCCTTTGTCTACTCAACTTCTTTCTCTCTATTAGGGGTTGTATCCACATGTTCAAGTAGGAAAATCCGCACATCAAATGTATAAGAGAAGAGTTTCATAAAATAATTGAACTTTCTATGAATCAAGGGAAAGACAATTGGTGTTGTACCGAGGAATATGAATCAAAGAAGCAATTCTCAACAAGCTATTCATGAAGAGTAATACGCCCACATGCAAAAAAGATCTCATAGCATACATTAACTTTTTAAAAATCCAATAGTTGTTAATGATTTTGTTGTGCATATGATTTACAAATCAGTTTCTCGGTTCAGCACAAACCAAGGGATTAAGGTTTTGATTGAGCCGGTCTGGTTCAATTTAAATTTCTCTCTTTAAGCTCCATACGCCGTCGTTTTTCTCTGTCTTCTTCAATCAGAAGAAACATAATCGGTTAGTGACCGTTGAAGTTGTTACAAAGTTGTTACAGTTGGTTGAGCTCAAGATTAGCTACTTAAGCTCATTTCTTG
Source organism: Iberis amara (assembly GCA_900406375.1). Lineage (NCBI taxonomy): Eukaryota > Viridiplantae > Streptophyta > Magnoliopsida > Brassicales > Brassicaceae > Iberis > Iberis amara. Next base: position 7,779 of record OVAV01003274.1, read on the forward strand.
TTGTTTTCATGGGATAAGGTGAGAACAATTTGATAAGAGAGATTGTATCTTTAACGAGAGAAAGTGAGAGAATCTTGGGTGAGAGTTTTAATTTTCTTGTTAAAGCTTTCTCTGGTTTGTAAAGTGACAGTGATTTACGATTGATAGTGGATTCCAAGGAAATCCTCGGCCAGACGTAGGGAAGCGGTTTTGCTTCTGAACTTGATAAATCTTGTGTGTTCATTTCGTTTATGCTCAATCTCTCAATCTCTTTATGTTTTGTTAATCGATTGAATCTTCGGAGCTAAGTCAATTTTACAAGAAGTGGTATCAGAGATAGGCTGTTCATCGATTGGAGTTTTTCGGGATATTTCATTTCAGGTTGTATCAAGTTTGATCTCATCAAGATGTCTACTGCAAGAATCGAGATGGATAAGTTCAATGGTAAGATTGATTACAACTTATGGAAGGAAAAACTCATATCTCACTTAGAGATCCTCATATTGATGGAAGCTCTAAAGAAACATGAGGAAGAGTATCGGGAATCAACATCTAAAACCTCGTCAAAAGATGAGGAGAAAGATAAGAAATCGGAAAAGGAAACTTATAAAGACCTATCACCAACAGGAACAGGTCAATCAGGAAAAGAAAAGGATTCAACAATTGCAGAAAAAAAGGAAGGTACGCAATACCATCATATTAAGTGTTACTGATGAAGTCTTACAAAAAATCATAAAAGAAAAGACTGCTGCTGGAATGTTGAGGATTCTTGATTCAATGTATATGTCTAAATCACTTCCAAATAGGATTTATTTGAAGCAAAGACTATATGGATTTAGGATGAATGAGTCACTATCTATAGAGAGTAAAATAGATGAATTCTTAAGAATCATAACAGATTTGGGAAATGTCAAAGTCAACATTACAGATGAGGACATGGCCATCCTCTTACTCATGTCATTATCTAAGCAGTTTGATCAATTAAGAGACATTCTAGGATATGGCAAAGTTACTCTGACATTTGATGAAGTTGTGAATGCAATAAATTCAAAATTGCTAGAGTTTGGAACAGCTGAAAGGCAAATAAGACTCAGGGAGAAAGACTCTATGTCACTCAACCAAATCGTGGCAAGAACAACAAGGACTCAAGTAAATCTAAGAACAAAGGCAAAGATAAGTCCAAGTCAAAAGGAAAAGGTTCAAATCCAACTTGCTGGATTTGTAATGAGGAATGACACTTCAAGAGGAATTGTCCTCAAAAATCTCAACCAAAGAAGAATGGTGAGTCATCAGCAGTCTCATGAATTGATTTTGTAGAGTCCCTGGTAGTTTAGAAGCAAATGCAGTGGAAACAATCAACCACAATGAAGTATGAATTTTGGATACAGCCTGCACATATCATATGACTCATATAAAGGAACGGTTTAGTGAATTAAAGGAATATGATGTGGGATCAGTAAGAATGGCAAACGAATCAGTGTCTGCAGTTAAAGGCATTGGCAACATTCAGATTAAGACATCAGAGGGAAAGATAGTTGAAGTCAAAGAAGTACGTTATGTACCAGATTTCTCAAGAAATCTCTTATCACTAGGCACATTTGAGAGTCAAGGTTGTAGTTTTTCATCAAAAAATGGGATATTAACAGTAAAGAAAGGATGCAGAATCATTCTAAAGCAATCAGAAATGGAATGATGTATTACTTGCAAGGCACTAGTATCACTAGTGAAGTCCACAATGTCTCAGAAGACAAAACAAATCTGTGGCATTGTAGGCTTGGTCATATAGGGCAGAAAGCTTTTGACATACTAGTTAAAAAGGGATATCTGGATAAAGCAAAGACATCTTCACTTCAGTTATATAAACATTGCACATATGGAAAGGCTCACAGAGTAAATTTTTCAACAGGAAAACACACCAGTAAAGAGAAACTAGACTACATCCATGCAGATCTATGGGGATCACCCAATGTGCCTGCCTCTCGTAGTGGCTGTCATTATTTTCTCAGTTTAATAGATGACTTCAGCAGAAGAGTTTGGGTATATTTTCTTAAAACTAAGGATCAAGCTTTAGAAAATTTTTTTGAGTGGAAGCAAATGGTTGAAAATCAAACTGGTTTAAAGGTCAAGAAGCTAAGAACATATAATGGTTTAGAGTTTTGCAACTATGAGTTTGACAACCTCTGCTCAGAAAATGGTATATCAAGACACAAAACCATCCCTTACACCCCTTAGCAAAATGGGATAGTAGAGAGGATGAATAGAACAATTTTGGAAAGGGTAAGAAGCATCCTTGCAGATTCAGGCTTGCCA
>OVAV01003275.1:0-10065 GCA_900406375.1 Iberis amara
GATTTGTCTATTTATTCAGACTGAAGGTTTTTTTTGCAGAATCATTTATAAATACTAGTTGAAATTTGATTTTATTCTTTTAGTGATTCATAATTAGATTTCAAAATCTATCTTATATTTTAATAGATTTAGATGTATTAAAACTTTTGACCAAAAATTGAGGATTTTAAAATTAAAAATATAAAAAACCAAATTCAAAAATCCTCATTCCTATGAACCTTTTTTATTATCATTTTAATCTCTGGCCCGTGGTCCAGAACCGACCCAGTAGTCCAAATTTTTAATTTACTCAGCATAAAGAGTGATCAGATTTAAACTCTAGTCTAGTAATAAGGCGATATGACAACTACTGGATCGCTTGTTCTTGATTTCATTTTTATAGGTTTATAAATTCATTAAAATACATGAACTAATAACACCTCCATAATAATTGTTTCTAAATCCGAATCTTATCATATCTTTTGCTAAATCTCAAATTATAAAATCCAAGAAGCAGTAGTAACAATGTCTATACAACTATACACTTCTTTCACAAAAATAGTTTTCACATCTCTATGACTTGAGGTGATGATGGCTTAAAAACTTCATTAGACAACCAATCCAACAAAGCTATGTTTACATCTTCTGGGACTTCATCATGAGGACAATGACCTGCTTGTAAGTGCACAAGCCACGAGTTCGGGTAAAATGCTTTGATTTTCTCTGCTTTAGAAGGACCGACCCACGGGTCAAGATCACCCCAAAGCAACAGAAGTGGGCAACTCATTTTACTTAGAACACTATCTAAAGTGTAAGTACTCTGATTCATTATGAACCTTGTCATCAATCTGTGATAAAATCAACAAACAACATAACAGTTAGTTGCCTTTATTAACTTGTTCGTTTCGCAGTAGTTGACGATCGCGATTAACGATAACAATTAGTGACAACAACCAACGACAACGATCACTAGTCGCTATGGTGTTCGTTTGACAGTAGATGTACTTTTATTTTTAATTAAAAATTTTACAAGGAAGTAAGTTTTACAAAAAAATATCAAAGTTTTATGTCTATACTTATATAATCAATTTTTTATATACTTATTTATAAATTTTCTTAACTTAATTTAGTACAATCAAATTTAATTATTTTAATATTAATATTCAGAAATTAATTTATTTTAATTTAATATATTATAACTAATTTTATTTTTTATTATTTTACAATCGTTGTTTGTTTGGCAGTCACAGCGACCAACCTTTGAAAAAACCAGGAACTAGAAATTTTATTCATCGTCTCTGATCACTGGTACTGGTCATAACGACTACCAAACAAACAATATTTGATCGCTGTCGTTGGTCGCTCTTATTAGCGACAACCAAACGAACAGAACAACTATATTCAAAATAGAGAAGCTCTTTATGGTGTTATCTCTTACCTGTAGTACACTTCTCCAGCATTTGGATCTGTTGCAGGTTTGGAAATAGATTCAACAAGATAATCATCAACATTAGTTTTGTTTATGTACACCTGCATTTTCAAATAACAAAAAATTGAGTACAAAAGTAACAAACTTGGATCAAAATCTAACAAAAAGACAATAAGACATTACACTCTTTAAGACAGATTCGATCCGAGAAGGCTGTTTAGCTTGCCAGAACAAGAACCCGAGTACCACACGCTGGAAAATCTCTTTAAGCGGTTTAACTATAAGCTTAGTTATAACATTTTCATCAGTTCCCTCTTGTTTTCTAGCCTCGGCTGCAAATTGTCCTGCAGAGTTTAGAAGAGCAACTCCAATGACCTGTTCGGGTAATCCTACTGCGACTGTCAAAGCTGTGAATCCTCCGAGACTGTGAAGAAGTCGAAAAATTTGTTTCAAAGATCTTTATAGACAATGCCGACTCATATAGGAGGACAAAAAGTGCGACCGTTTCGGGCCCATTATGTGTACTACTAATTTTAGTGGTCTCTTTTTTATTTATTGAAAAATTAGATATATAACTTTTAAATAAAAAATTTATATATAATAATAAGATTTTGAATAAATTTTACGGTTCAAATCTAACACATAAAACTTTAGTAGTGGTACTTAACAGTTTTTTATAAAATAAATATAAAAAGTCGAAAATTATGTTTGCCCAGACGTCTATAATGCTTTTGAATCGGCCATGCTTACAAATTCACAAAACAAGCTTCAAAGTAGACAGTGACTTACCTGTTTCCAACTACAACAGCTGGCTCTTTCACTATCTCTTTCATAAAATCAATAACTTGATCTGTCCAAACCATTGCATCATACTCTATAAGAGCTTTTTCACTCCATCCGAAACCGAGTAAATCCAAGGCATAAACTTTGTACTTCTTAGCCAATTCAGGAATGTTATACCTATAAAGTATCAAGCTTTAGCCTAATGAATCATGCTAGAAGAGATGTTCTTAAATCAAGAGGTTAGAAAGAGAAGCTAAAGGTAGGTACCTCCAATGAAAGACAGAAGCACCAAATCCATGTATAAGAACAAGAGGTAAGCCTTCTCCTTCAACTACATAATGAATCTTGTGACCTCTCCATTTCCAATAGTTATAACCTTCTGGCTTAAAAGCCAACCTCTCTTTACCTAAAGAAACCATCCAATTGTGTTTAGACAAAGAGACATTTCAAACCAAAAAAAGAGAAGCAACAATGTCACAAAACAAGTGCTTTTTAAGATCTTGTTCGTTTCATAGTCGCTAGCGATAACAACCACTGATTAGACAGCAATTAGCAACACCAACCAGCGACATGTAATATTGTTTGTTTGGTAGAAGCTGCGACTAGTTGCTATGTTGTCCGTTTAACATATATATCTATACTATATAATTTAACTAAAAAAAATTAATTTAATTTTTCTCATGTATATATTTATAATTTTCATAACTTAATACTTTATTTTAACATTTTGAAATTATTTAATTTAATTTTTTAATTTTATTTTATTTTATAGTTATTTTACAATCGATGTTCACTTGCCAGTCGCAACGACCATAAATTTATGTAATGTGTTCGTTTTGCGATCACAGCGACCAATCGTAACAATTAAAAGTTTGAGTCTGTGTCATTATTTTAGTGACTGATCGCAACGACTGCCAAATCAAAAAGCATTTAGTCGCGTCGCAGTGACAACCAAACGAACCAAACCTAAACCTCAAGTTTCATTCACCTTCTATAGACTCAGAAGCAGAAGGAGAACCCATGACTGAAACTCCAGAAGCAACAATCCCTCTCATAGCAAAATCTCTTCTACTCATTTCACATTTACTTCCTTCATTACAAGATCAAAACTTCACTAAAATTCTCAAACTCTATCAAAGAAAAAAAAAATTGATGAAAAAGTTGTTGGAATGGGCTTAATGTGTTGNGGAAAGATTGATCTTTGAGATGATGAGCTGAATAATTGTGTTCTTGCAGATGGTGTTACAGCACATGACACAGACATCGATTGATTCACAGAGAACAAAACTTGAGAATCACTAAAGATTTGAAGAAATAGAGATTTTTAGAATTGAGAGGTAAAAGAAAAAACGCTTTAGGAGTGTTTGAGTGCATGTGTGAACTTTGTGGGAGAGTTGTGGCGATGCCTGAGCCAGACAAGTCTAATCCACTACACGAAACAGAGTGTTTCTTTAAAAAATTATGCTTTTTTGGTTTATAGAAAAAAAAAAAAAAAAAAACCTGTAATCTTGAATTAGCTGAACCAGCCGGTTCAGTCGGATTTGTCCCTAAAGTTAGTGGGAGTTGTATTTATCTAGAGTTTATTGATTTTAAAGATTGATGGATTTATTAAATTTATAAAATTTTAAGAATATTTTGTTAATTTGTAGAGAATTTTCTGTATTATAGCAATTCATTAGAAAGTATTTTGAAAATCTATTGAATATCTATAACATTTTGAGAATTGTGTTTTATGAAATAAATTGTTATGAACTTATATACTAGTAATACTAGATTTTATTAACAATAAATTCTAACCAGACTTTAAAATCATCAAACTAATAACAATAAATTCTCTTAAAAATTGACACGAATATATAAACCACTAATGATAGATTTCATTAACAAGGATCAAGTGGTTTAGTGGTTGTGTCATTTATGTATTTTTATCTATAGAGTTTTGAGTTATTGGAGTGGTCTCTTGTGGTCCAAAAATTACTGTTATTAAAATGACAAATTTCATTAAAAAAAAAAAAATTTAATTCATAAAACCAATCACAATATAGAATATATAAATTATAACAATCTATATAAATCCAATTTCTATTAAGATAATAATTTACAAATTACAAACTATGTTGTGTAGCAATTCTCTCCCTATCAAATTACAACTACACTTGACACTAGTAGAGGGCCCTTTGTTTTGGAATCAATATATACAAACCTAATCAACTAATTTGGAATCAATAAATACAAACCTAATCAACAAACATAAACTCACAAAAACATTTTTTTTTTTTAAAGTTAGAAACAGCCTAACTACAAAAACACAAGCACTTATCTATCTTTTCTTCTTCTTAAGACTAGAGAAATTAAATCCAAAAAGACCAGACTTCTTTGGTGATGGTGTTGCTATAACAGGTTCTTGATATGTAACAACCTTTGAAGTAGTTGCAACATTTGCTTCTTCTTCTAGTCTGAAAGATACTTCTTCTTGTTTTTCTTGTTCTTCTTTATCAACATCAACTTCTTCAAGAGCTCTAAGCAATTCAGATGCACCAATCTTAGCTTCTTGGGTTCCATTTTTCGATAACAAAAGAATCGATGAGTAAATGTTATCACTTTCTCTCACAACAAGATAACAATACTCTATCTTCTCCACACATAGCTGTAAAAGAATGGAGATTGCATTCTCTTGCTCTTCATGAACATTTGAGTCAAGTAATTCACCTATTGAAGCTAAACAACCTCGAGTTTCGGTTATACAAACTCGACCTTTCTCAGTGTTGCATAGATTCTTTAGAATGATGATTGAGTGTTTGCTGAAGAGATTTAGTTGCAAGAACCATGTGAGCTTCGAGACGAAATCGAGTGATACCATTTCTAGACATATCTCATTGCTTAATGAGAAGTTCTTGAGTATGATCATAGCTTGTTCTTGAAGATGTTCTGCTTGAGATTCGACGATGTTTAAAATCGAAGAGAGAGCATTTGATGAAGTTATCTCAAAGAGACATTGCGGGTTATTAGAAAGAACCTCGAAAATGTTCAATGCTTCCTCAGCTACAAGCTCAGTTCCGAGAAACATCGACAATGTTTCGAAAAAGCTTTTGTCCAATGATTCTATAGCTTTTCTATTTCCACTAAGGAATGTCAATAACAAATCCAATCCATTCTTGATTATATCTTCCTTGGTGCCATCTCTTTCATGAGCATTCTTTAAGAATGTCATAAGTGGCTGAAGAAAGTTACTCGGTGACATAAACCGAAGAGCTCGAGTATTATGTGCAAATCGACTTCTTACATCTTCGATGAGCTTGATTTGTTCATCCCATGGAAGCTTAGTGAGTTCACTTAACGGCTCTATCTCTATCTCGCTGTGACCAGTCTCTGCGACTTCGGTTTTTGATTCAGACTCTATAGTCGTCTGCATTGGCATAAAGTAACCACCTTTCGACATCTTAGAGTAAGATGGCGAATCAGTTGAAAAACTCGAACTTAAATCGGTGCTCGAGAAGCAACTAAGATCTGGAATATCATAAAGAGAACTTCCGAAACTAGCAATCGAAACCGAGAAGTCAATATCCTGCAAAGCCTTTGTGTGTTTCATAGCCGGATCTTGAACACTAAGACCGTGCCTCGAGCACCATTTCGATATCTGAGCTTTCATCGCAACATTTGGCTCAAATGTGAGATCATCTAGTCTCCTTTTCGATATCGGACATGAATCATTACCTTCATCAAACCATTTCTGAATCCTAATTCTCTCAAAGGTATGTCCTGAGGAAATTATGACAGGATCATACATCACGGTAAGCGAAAGCGGGCATTTAAATTGCTCGGGAATCGTAGCATTTTGTTCTTCAGAACATCCAGCTGATTGATGATGTGTGAAAGAGTTATCTTTGTGATCTCTCCAAATGATTTTCTCATGTTTCTTGAGAAGACATAAAAGATACTTTAGAATTTGTCTCTTGTTCACTTCGCGCTCGGTTAATTTCGCGAAAAGAAGTTTTAAGGATCTTCTCTCTATCACAATAGCTTCAGGTGTTGAAAGTTGAAGCTTTAATGATGCAAAATGAAACTCTTTGATCTCATCTGAAGAAACAGAAGAAGATGTGCTATGTTTCATCAATTCTCTAATAGATTTTCCAACTTCTTCTTCGGTTGGTTCTAATGTCAACATAGTGGACTTAAGATCTTGAACTACTTGAGATATCTACAAGCAAAAATCTAATCAGTGAATCTACATTTTTAAGAGAAAAGAACCAAACCTAAACATAGTTTTTGTACAAACCTTGATAGCTAAAACAGTTGGTACCATGCTTTGGATGTTAGTCAAGTTTTGCTCTAATGATTTCTTTGCTTTACGACCTCTTGAGAGTATAGCTTCTCCTGTTACTGCCTAAAGATTGCGTATTTATAAAGGATTAGTACTAAAAATCAACTAAAAGAACATATCAAAATGTAGGTGTGCTACTTAAAGAGGCTTTCAAGACTTTTTTTGTTAGTCCTACAGATCACCACACCACACGTTTTTTTCGTATTTTGTCCTCACTCACACGATATAGAAAATGACTTCCCCGTAGGAGTGGGCATTTCGGTACGGTCCGGTTATACTTCGGTTTTATAAAAACTAAGACTGTTTGAACCCATTTCAAATACAATTTGGTTTGGTTTTGGTTTTTCTATTTTGGTTATGATCTGGTTTTTCGTATAAAAGTCATTCGAGTGAAACAAATAGTGATTTATTTGATGTTTACTTCTTTAATACGCAAAATATATACCTTTAACACATACATACAACTATGGAAATACAAATTCTTTATATTTTCAATTTATTTCATTTCGTTTTTTTCGTTAAACTAAAACAGTTTCGGTTTCTTAAATAAGCAAACCTATAGGTTTTTAAAAGTTGCAGTTTCACTTTTTCAGTTTGGTTCTAGTTTATTTGTCCACCCTACTTCACAGTAGGTTAGTCATCCGAGAATTCTCTTAAGACCGCTGACCGAAAAGATAAATGCACTTTGGTGATATAAATAATCAAATCAAAAACTCTTCTAATGCACCATCATACTCTACAAATCGAAATCTCACACAAAAACCGATTTTTTTCTTTCTAAACTTTGAATAGCAAATGTTAAGAGAGTGTTGAGTTCTAAGACAAACCATGTAGAGTTTACTAGATTCATTGCAGTATTGAAGAAGAGCTTTAGCTTTCTCCAAAGCTTCATTAAGTAAACATAAAGTTTGTATCCCTGAAGAACATCCTGGTCTAGCATCTTCTATATCAGGAAGTATTATCATGATTTTATCAACTAAACTCTTAAGTTCTAAGCACATAGAAGAAAACATCTGAAACAAAAACAACACACAAAAAAAAAACATTAAAATCAATTTAAAAAAAATTCAATTATAAGAGATACTTAGAAGTTAGAACTAACCTTAAAGGAACAAGGCAACTTCTCCATACGTTGATTCATATCAATTCCCATCTAAACAAAAAAAATCTCTTAAAATTCTGAAAAACATAAAAGATTCTTGTAAAGAAGAGATTAAAAACTAAAGAAGAGATTAAAGAAGTAAGAAAATTGACTTACTCTATAATGTCAACGGATCATAAATCCCTTCTAAACTCAAAACACTAAGAATCTCTCTGTTTTTTTTACTTATATAAAAAAAAACACAATTTTTTGAAGTGGGTCAAGAAAAAGAAAGTCTTTTGAGTTTGTTCGTGCAAAGATCTAATCGAGAGTTGAAAAAAAAAAAAGATATAAACTTTGGTTGTTGAAAGAGAAAAATGAATGATGCTAAGAAGAAGAAGAGGAAGAGAACTGTGAGTGTTAAAGTGACAGGCTTTTGGTGAATGACAATTGATGATTGGTCTGTGATTAAATATATACGTCACGGAGTTTGGTTACATCATATAAGTGCCGTGTCAAGCGCAGACTTAAATTGAAAGGACGAAGTCTTAGTGCTTGTAATGGTCAGGTCAATACACATTCAAACAAATTATATTTTGTAGTAAATTTTTTTAAAACTTTATTTTGTTTTTTTCCACGAACAAGGGAATTTCTTTAGTAAACCAAAGTCTATTTCTTTTTCTTCTTTTTAATAAAATAAAAGAATAGCTTTTTTAAAGTAATGATTTTTACAATTCTTTCTATTAGTGAATGATGGTGATGTAACTAAAATTATAATTGTATTAATGTATGGATTTATAAGCTATATTGGTAGTAAGACATTTTCAACCCATGACAATATTTCGTGTTGGAATTATATCATTTGATTGTGGTTTTGATATTAACTTTTTTCTTTCTCAAACTATGATAACTAAACATCATATTAAAGATAATATTTTCTATTATTATATTAATATATTAAAAATTATTATATAATAGTTTACAAAAATATTTTACCACATAAAATATTTTATTGTATCTATTTATTATGTATTATATATATATATATATATATATCTATTATTTTATATTTAATTCATTATTTTGTATTTAATTTGTTATTTTATTGCTAAACTAAGTGAATAGTGTTATTGGCACACCAAATTTAATACTCTCCCGTTTTTGTAAGTGTCATTTTCGCCACAATTTTTGTTGTAAAAAGGTGTCATATTAGATTTTCAATGCAAAATTGATTGAATTAGACTTTTCTGACCAATAGAATAATTTAAGTATTTTTTCTATTGTTTGATTTATATCATTTAAATTGTTTTAACAAAAGAATTTCTTAATTTGTGTGAAAAAACTAAAATGACATGAATATGACAATTAGTATAACTGTACAATTTTAGAGTCTTATTGTAATGATTGACATTAAAATAGACTTTTTATGGTTGAATTAAATATGTCCTAAATTTTATATTTAAATAAAAAATAACGTGTTGTTTTGGTTTATTTAAAAAACTGAATCATTTTAAAGACATAAAATTAGATAAAAGAAAAATTAAAGAATGAGTGGCTGGCTTAATGGCTAAGAATCAATTTTTTGGTATCTAATGGTTTAGATACATCATGCATCTTATCATTTTTTGCGTCTTTGTAAATTGTACATTTGACATTTCAAAATACCATAGATCTTTCATTTATAATTATTAATGATTAATCTTTTAAGAAATGTTTGTATTTTGACTCTTTTTTTTTGAACTATTCAAATTTAAGCATTTATTAGCCACATTCTTTGGTTTATTGGATTGCATCATAAAATTATGGTCATTTTTGCATCATACAATCTAGTAGAATATTTTTTTTTTTCACATTAATCAACACACATTTTAAATGTATCATTACAAATCGAATTCACTACGAATGTCAATCTCTAAAAAGAACATGTTATGTTTTTTTCTGATGATTAATGAGTGAGATTGACTACTTTCTTGTGAGTTGTGACCACCATTCTTAGCAAATGCAAATCATCAAACATTTATGTAAGACTCTTCTTTGTACACCCTTGACTGGTCCACCTTCTTCCTCCACTTGCTAAATACCTAATTTTGAGTTTTTTTCCCAGATAAAGGTTGCATGTGATAAAAAGATAATGATGGTTTATGATTGTTTCTAAATCTTATATTATATAGATCTAAATTAGAGAATAGTTAAGCAAATGGTAGTTTTTATTTTATTTGAAAAGAAGTTGTCATATTTGTTTTGATTAAAGATTGATTTTTTTAATTACAAAATTACTCAATCATTATTTTTTATTAGTCCAAAATATTGTCACATATTAAGCCCATTAGAGCAATTTAGTGAATAAACTATTCAACGATTTTATTTATTTTAAGAAAAAATTAATAGTTTTGACCCTAACTTTTTCTAGTTATACAAAATAGTTCTAGACCATATGTATATATATATATATATATATATATATATATATAT
>OVAV01003276.1:0-10064 GCA_900406375.1 Iberis amara
GCTACTTGATTCGCATGTAACATAGCACGTGCCATTTCCTGCAGTGTCCGATTCTAAAGAGCCTTGAGAATATAACTGATGAAGTTGGTCCTTGAGCCTTGTATGATTTTAACTAGAGTTTAGATGATGTTGCTTCTTCCATGCTGAAAGTCCTCGTCTGCAGTGTGCAAGTGCATCTGGAAAGCTAGATGGTGATATGTGTTGGCAGTTTGTTTCCCAGATTCTCTGTAATTCTTCATGAACTTCAACATTCCCTTTCCACCTATTATCATATCTAAAGATATGTTTTCCTATCCATCTGACAGAGTTTGTGTCAAGCGATAATGGACGATGGTTAGAGGAGCTCCAGTTAAGTAACTTAACAAAAGCACTTGGGAAATATTCCAGCCAGTCAATATTTCCCATAACCCTGTCTATCTTTGTCTTAATTGAGTATCCATATCTTCGTCCGCACCAAGTAAAATCACCTCCAAAAGATCAGACATCTTCCAGATCAAGAGCAGTAATCATGGATATGAAAGGTACAAAAGAACTTTCACTGCGTAATGGTCCTCCTTCCTTTTCATAGTGAAACCTTATGTAATTGAAGTCACCCATATACAGAAGAGGTGAATGTGCCAAACTTGTACTGCCTGAGGACAAAATCATGGAATTCCAAAGCTGATTGCGTTCAGTACGCGATGGAGGACCATAAATATAGGTAAGCTTAAAGTAAAACTCGTCAACATTCAGCCAGAAGTCATTACATGTAGAAGAGGGTACCAAAGGTGCTTCAAGATCAACATTATCAGACCAGAAAACAGCAAATCCACCGCGTCTTCCTATAGGGGAGACAATATAACTCTTATTATATCATATTTGACAACCAATATTACTTACAAAAGGGTTATATTTCATAGTTTCTGTCAGGAACATCAAATCTGGCTCATATAGAGATTTGATACCAAACAGAGTATGAATTGTCAAGGTGTTCCCTATTCCCTAATAATTCCACTGAAAAGTTTCATCTGGTGAAGGGTGGTTTAGAGGTATCCACCCTCCCCTTTCTCACCAATGGAGCATCAAAACGAGGCCTGCTAGAATAAGCCTCATCTTCCACAAAATGATGTTCAACCTTCCTTTTACGAGTAGATTCTGCATCAAACTTACCAACACATTGCATATTGGCAATGACAGGTACAATGGGGATATCAGAAATAGCATTCTGCTCTGGTAAAGGTTGTTCCAATGGGATATACTCAGGTACTGCAGCCTCTTGATCAACATCACAGAGGAGTTCTTCATGACTAAGGCTACCACATTTGAAGAAGAATTTCTAAAGTTTGTTAAATATAAATCGGATTTAAGTAGGTGGTCCCTGCCTTTCAAATTGAATGTAGTGCACAAAGATTAATTTGTGAGTAGCTTCCATTGTAATTCTTTCCCATGCTTCTGTTGGTTTATCATTGAGGGGCTCTTGAAGGCGAACATCATCCACAGTTCCCAGATTATGCCCAATCTCTCTAATCATAGCTTCATCCCTATAATCTGCAGGTATATCGAAGAACTGAACCCAGAATGATATTTTTTGCAGATAGTCTGGTAGATGTCTTCTGGTCCAACGATCCACTATTAGCATCCAATCTTTGAAACACCAAGGACCAGATTCAAGTACATTAATTAGTTGGTGCTCAGATTTGAAGTAAAATTGGACTGTTTGTTCATCTAGAATACGCGCAGTGACGCGTTCCTCAAGTTTCCAGTCTCTGGGCAATGTCTGCTTCAGTGCATGGACCTTTTAATGGTGAGGATTGACGCATTTAACAACCAAGCTTAGGCGATTGTTTTCATCGCGACGCCGTTGACCATCCATAGTCGGATGAAAAGGTAGGAGATCAAAGCCTAACGAAAGATTCTGCAGGTTTTTCCACAAGTCATTTTCCATGGCAAAAGGAGAAGAGACGCTGAGAGAGAGAGAGATGTAGAAGACTTATCTGAGAGCCGAACTAAGATGAAGAAAGGATGGACATGGATTGGAGAAGAGGAATATTAGAGAAGAAAAGCTGTTGGAGCCGCAAATTACGGAGAATCAAGTCACATGCAGCGAAGAAATAACCCTAGGAACAGGAAAGAAGAGATAATCGGAACCCAGACCGAAAGATCACCGGAAATTGCCCTAATCTATCCAATATGGCTTTAAAATTAAATTCCTTATATTCATTTAAAAAAAGACACTCAATTATACTCAAGAGATAATATGGTCAATTTAAATACTCACATCAATTAATTCTTTGTTGATGAACTTCTTGAAGGGATCAAGAGAATGCTCCTCTAATTGTAATTTCCCTTAAACAAAAGTAAGCAATTACAAAATGCATAAAAAATCACTTTATTAAACCATGAAACAAGAAAATATAATTGCAATTAATAACTTACTCTGAATTAGCCATAATATAAGATTTTTTTCGGAGGGCTCTCCTAATATTCGCTCATAAGGGCTTCTCTATCTATTATGGGCTTTGTGTATTAGGCTTGTTGTATGGGGTTAAAGTTTCCCTAGGTATAAATACCTAAGAACTCGAACTTTGTAACTTTGAGATTTTAAGACCAATGAATACATAATCTTTCATGGTATCAGAGCCGAAAAGGCTTGGAAAGTTTTGTTTAGAAGAAAATATCAAAGTCATTACACAATGAGATATAGAAATCGAGGTATTGTGTGTTCTTATTGCTCAAAGTATTGGCATAATATTCAATGTTGTTATCAAGTGAAAGGATATCCTGATTGGTGGATGCAAAAGTATGGAGAAAATAGAAGGAATGAGGGTTTTTATGGTGAATTGAAGAAACATCTGTGTTATGACGATGTTTCTGGAATTGACGTCGTTTCTGGAAATTCTGTAAATCATGTGTGCTACACACAGAAATGAGGTGTGTCACACATCAATTCGAAAGCGATGACGGGACTGAGTGTTGCATATTTAATCAACATGACACCATTTGAGTTACACAAAGGAAAGAGTCTTTATAAAATCATCTTTGGAAAAGCTCATATGTACAGTGAGATATGGATTTTTGGGTGCCTTGCTTATGCGCATAATCAGATTCGTGATGGAGATAAATTTGCGAGTCAAAGCAGGAAATGCGTTTTTTTGGGGTATCCTTATGCGAAGAAAGGTTGGACATTATTTGATTTGGACACACATGAGTTCTTCATATCTCGTGATGTCACTTTTTTTGAAGAAAAATATCCCTATTTAGAGGAAAATTTTTTCCTAGACTAAACAAAGTTGATTCCAGAATATTGGGGTCTTTTGAGGAAAATGTTGTTGTATATGAAGAAGATGAGTTTCTACGACCACAACCGACTATCAAAATAGTAGCACCAATTGGCACAGAGGAAGTGACTGCTGTAACAGAGAATGAGAATGTGGCAATAGAGACTCTAGAAATCGTTTCACGTCTTGAATCGTTTTACAACCATCTCCATTCATTTCTCAAATTTTTTTCCAACCTCTCGCAAACTGTGATGGTAGACAACCTTCATGTTCATTTCCTTTTACCTTCTCCCTCCTTATTGCGAACCATGACATCACTTGAGTTCTGATGTATTCTTACATCGTAAAGAGTGGATACTCTCAAGATTTCTTTAGAAAGTTGATCCATGACTCAGCAATGTTTGAATCTATAATATTGTAATGTTTCCCCTCGAAACGACAGCAGGTACAGTGTGAGAAACCTATCAAGATTTTTCATGTTAGTTAAAGTTGTCCAACTACATTAGTGGTTGAGCTACATATATATGGTGTACCTATGTCAACTAGGTATGCTGCACATTCGGGATTTGCTTTTAGACTTCTAAAAATCTTCGATTGAATTCCTCAATAGTGTAAGATCTTACTGCTTGCATCATCAGGTAACCAAGGTTTTTGGGGTCAAAATAGGCAAGAACGTTATGATACAAATGTATTGTACAACATGCATGTTTGGCCTTTGTGTACACCTACAAAGGGGAACGATATACAACCTACCAGCATCAATTTATAAACTATGTTATTTTATTGAAATGAAATTATAAATACCTTTTTAGAGCCATTGTAAACACTAGCCTGATTGTCCGAGATGATAACCAAATTTATTGTGTCATAAACAAATGTGGTCAATCTTGTAAAGAACCACTCCCAAAAATCGTAATTCTCACTATCCATTATTGCATAAGCCAAGGGGAAAATTTGGAAGTTTGCATCTTGACATACCGTGGTTAGTAGTGTGCCCCCAAACCTAACATTCAGCAACGTGCCATCAACCACAACCACCTTACGCATATAGTTGAAGCCTTTCACAGACGCTCTAAAATTAATAAAACAGTACTTTAACCTCCGGGGCCATCAACTTCCGCAATAAATTCCATAAAAAATTGCTTCCTTCGTTTCAATTCTTCATTAATGTCATGTAATTAGGCAAAATTGCATAACTTCCACCAACTGATCCTAAAGCTCTGTCCATTGCCAGCTCCCTTGCTCTCCATGCTTTCCAATAAGATATAATGCTTCGTCACTAACTCTGCAATCACCTTCGTGGCTGCCAACTTATGGTAGTGTCTTCGATCATCCACTTCACAAGAATGAATAATATGGCCTATCTTATCATAAAATTTTCTGAGCTATCAGCTTTCGCATCATAGATGCGCCATGGACAGACATACGATGTGCACTTGAGAACTATGAACTAAGGTGTTGATCTCGTTGTTTTGAAGTTGAATTTCCAAATAATAGCATCGATTGCAATATTGATCTTGCAATCGTCTTTATTCTTGAATATCCTTCCAACAAACAACTTATCACCCTCGTAATCGATATCAAAAAACACTCCATTAACTTCTCCCAAAAATTTAGGAAACGCAATTATCAATTGTTAACATTCAACCTGAAACATTACTTAGTCTGACTATCCAGTTAAGATGACTATTAATGTGAGAAATGTCAAAAACATAGACGTACCTTCGAGAGATAGATCGTTGAACACGAGGGTGCATCGCAGTTGAATAGTGCGGGGTCAGTGATATCGGGAAAGAACACGTTGGGGGGTGTGACTCATCCTCGTCCATTCATCTTGGAACGGTTTGGTGGAAACGATGGTCGCTCTCATCTTCAGAATTATCATTAGTCGAGCCTGATGACACAAGGAATAATCTTCTTGCGCATGAACGCTCTCTTGTTTCCATTCGAATAGCATTTTGTGGCTCTTCATTATTATGTACCCTATCTTGTCGTAAGGCTAACATTCTCATATCCACGATCGGCATATCCATATTGGAACTTTCACACTGTGGAAGGAGAGGTCCCTTACCCCTTAGATCAACGGAATTGCCAAGTGTTGTTCGTGGTATCCTTAAATTATGAGTAGTCACTCCACCTGCCACCATATTCAGAATACCCACGTCCGCTACATGTTAAGAAATAACTGTTTCTAATTTGTTTGTAGTCAATGTGGTTTTATTTGGTGTTGGAGGATCATACTTTTCGTCATCTTCTCCTTGTTGGGAAGCTGGCAACGCAAAATCATGATAATGATGGCTCGTTGCTTCATTAACTTCTTCCTCGCTACTTGTATCGTCCTCGTTGGCTGATTTTTCATAATTTTGGGATACTTCCCCCCCCCCCCCCCCNAACCCTATAAATTTTCAGCTTGCTCAGGCTTAAAAATAATGAACATATCCACCTCCTCGATATGCCTCTGCATCTCAACAAATTCTTGAACATTTGCTTCATTAGTTATAAACTGCGAGGTTATCTCAGTATCTTCGCCAAGAGTCATCCACTCTGGATATTGGTATGACATAGTCATATTGTTGAAGAACCTGCTGAATTCAAGAGTTCTAGCAACCAACTTAACAAGTTCAGAATATGGAATCTCCAGAAATACGCAGATTTCTTTTTCTCGGCTCGTCTAACGAAGGTGCGAAGGATCATATCCCATTGTCTGATTTCTCTCAATTACCCACCACCAGCTTCACATTGTCCTGATCAAATTATTGTCAAATTAGTAGTAACTACAAAGAATATTAGTCAGTATATTTATATTTTATGGTTTATATATCGCTTACATACCTGGTAAATTTTAACGGATTGGAGTTTATATTCACATTTTAGTGTTTAGATTTGTAGATAAGGGTTCACTTTTAGAGTTTAGGTTCTACATTTTTTTATTTTTGTCTTATCGTTTAGGATTAAAATTTTCTATTTTAGTATAATTATTTCACATTGGGGCTTCTTATTCCGTCGGAGTAAGGTTTAGTTTTAGATTTTAAGGTTTATGTTTTTTTCTGTAGAATTTTTTTATGTTGGGGTTTGTTTTACCTGATAGCTACTCTATTATTGTTTAAATTTAAGGTTAATTTTAACTTTTAGGGTTTAGTTCTAGATTTTAGGGTTTAGTGTTTAGAGTTTATGGTTTATATTTTCTATTTTTGATTCTAATTATTTGACATTGGGGTTTATTTTTCTGTCCGAATATGGTTTATTTAAACAATTTAGGGTATAATTTTTAAAATTCGATAGTATAAATTTTTTACATTGGGTTTATTTTTATGTTTGAATATGATGACTAATTCTCATACGATCATAAGTAGTCAGTGTTTTGGGATTACGAATGGGTGGCCGATTATGGTTGAAATTTACGGTTAGGGTTAAGTTTTAAGGTTTATGTTCTACATTTCAAGGTAGATGGTTTATGATTTAGGGTTTACATTTTTTTATTTATGAGTTTAATTATTTGACATTGGGGTTTATATTTTCTATTTGACTAGAGTTAATTTTAACATTTTTGGGTTTAGGGTTTAGGTTGTAGGGTATAGTTTTATGTAATTAGAGTATATATTTGACATTTCATGTTTATTTTTATGAATCACTTATTCTTATAGGATCATAAATCTTTTAGAGCTCCCGAGCTCAGAGCTCTCGAGTTTGGTATACTGTCCATTAAGAACTTTATTAATATTTCCTTTTTCAATAATAAGTTCGACTAATATAGATGACCGGAAATGGAACTTTCAATTTGGGAGGGGTTGGGAGGGGGGAATTATGGAATTATTTTGGTTATGCTTTTGATATGAGAGCTAGACGTGACATGCATACTGACTATCAGCTGCCTGATGTCATCCTTACAGCACGTTAGAGATCCAGGCGTGTGAGGAGGGCATAAAGAAGATAGTCAAACCGTATTGTTTCCTAAAATTAAATAATATAAACAAACTGGTTATTCACCTAATTACATCCCTACTATTGTATTTCCACCCAATTAACCATATAGATAATGGTTTTTTTTTAAATTCTAAAATAAATGGAAATTACACTAGATATTCGAATTACGACCTAAAATTAGTTTGTAGCACCTACTCGTAGGCTAACTTTCTCTATCCTCAGAGAATATAAAATATATTTCGAATTTCTCCTAACATATGAACAATCATCATACATATAGATAGATATAATTTTCCGAAGAAGAATTTTTTTTAAAAAATTTAAATTTCTAAAAACCGTCTTCATCTTCTCTTTCGTGTGATAATGGCGGAGAGAAGCGTAAACCGTTAATTAACTTTCCTAACTCTGCAACCCATTAATTCATTCTTTCACTAGTATCTCTAACGCAAATCTCTCCACAATTTTTCATTAAAAGACTATGCTGCAAGAAAAAAAAAGTTTCATATTTTCATTCAAGGATCTTCAACCTTGGCTCATGAAGACCAACGAAGACAGATTTAAAATACTTCTCAAAAGGTATATTCATCTTCAATCTATTACCAATTTCACAATTTTTTTGTAAACCCATTAACAACGGGCGAAATACTCATGGAAGGCAAAATTGATTTTTCTCATACTGGTTTAGATCATATTTTCAAAACTTAGGGCTCCACATTTATCTAAGTTTAATCAGTGCATGAAAAGAAAAGAAAATTAATTACAAACTATCTTCCATGCATTGCATATCAGTCGATTGCTCTGTAAATAAATTTGTCCTCTATTGCATGTCTCTTGTAGAGTCAGTGAAGGAAATTGAAAATAACTGTTCATCTTCCTCCTTAAGTCATCAACTGTAGCGCCCAGTTCCTCTATCTTCACTCAGAGTAATTGACTATTTACTCGTGTTAGGCTGACTACTTTGTAACATGTGACTCTACTTCACAATTACATAAACAATATTGGTTGTACATTTTTGGGTACAAAATGGATGAAGACACCACTCACGAATTGTCTCGCCGCGTATTCAAATTAAATACTTCAACCTGCGAGCAGTTGAACATATAAAGCAAGCATTATAACAACATCATTTAGACTTGCTGTTGAACTCGCATTCTTGTGATGCTGATGAAAAATAAGGAGAATGAATCATGGTGGCTTTTGCGGGGAAGCCACTAAGGTATGGCCTTGAAGAATTTGCTATTGTAACAGGATTAAATTGCAACAAGAGAACAAAGCTGACAGGAAAAGAAGAGTCCAAAAACTTAAAAAGGGAAGGAAAAAGCAAAGGATAGTGTGGACAACCTTTGGAAAAAACTATTTAATTGGAGAAGAAAAACTGACTACTTCATGGATACATAGAAGACTTGTAGAAGGGAAGAAGTACAAGGACCTAGAGACAAGGCTTAGACTAGCACTTCTTATTCTGGTTGATGGCATATTGTGTCTCATATCCAACCATACCCTAATCCCAAAGAAAGGGTCAAAATGCTCATACAACATACTCATATTGATAAACGACTTGTGGAATTGAATAGTACTAACAACCATATTTATGAGTTCCGAATATGGAATGTCAAGATATACACATATTTCTTTCCTCTCCTAATTGGAAGAAGGTGTGAAGGACCATTTTCCAGTATCTAATTTGGGCCAAGTTCCCACCACAACTTTCACTATGTCTTGACTACTCATCTGCAACAAAATTATAGGAAATTTTAGTGTTTATCGTACAATTTTAGTGTATAGGGTTTATTTTAAACTGTTTTGGGCTTACTTGTCAATTCCTACTTCTCATACTATCAAAGGTAGTCAGTTTATATTTACCTTTCTCGGTTTAGTGTTTTAAGGTTTTGCTATTAATCTTTAGGGTTTAGCTTCTATTTATTAGAGTTTAGCTTCTATTTTTTTAAGATTTAGCTCTTATTCTTTAGGGTTTTCCTTTTATTATTTAGGGTTTCCTTTTATTATTTAGGGTTTAGCTTTTATTCTTTACGGTTTAACTTTTATTCTTTATGGTTTAGCTTTTATTCCCTAAGGTTCAACTTTTATCTTTTAGGATTTAGGGTTTATTCTTCAGGATTCTCGTATATGTATTAGATTTTCGGGTTCAAATTTAGGGGTTAGAGTTAACATTTATGAATTATCCCTTCATTAAAATTCCTAACTACTTCTCATACCTACAGAGTTAGTCAGTATATTTACAATTATCGGTTGACTGTTTTAGGGTTTATTTTAGATTTACTTTATATTATATGACTACTTATATTCTCCTTTGTTTCGAATTTCTAGTATAAAGTTTAATGTGTTTGAATATACTGTTCATTAAAGGCTTCATTGTAGGGTCAGCGATGAAAAAAAAACACTTCATCTTCTTCCGTAAAAAAACAACAGCATAGTAAACCCTAATGAAATGGGTATTTTGTAAAAAGTATAAATACATTATATTGTAAAAATCAAATACTGGCACTATAAGAAAAAGGATATATTGTGTCATTTATTTTTAATTTTTGCATTATTTGTAAATGATATGAATGAATTTTACATCACTTAAAAAAGTGACTTAATAAGTGATGATGCAAATATTTTACATCAATAAAATTAATTGATGTTAATGTTACATTGATTGTGTAATTGATGTTAATATGTATCACTTATTAAAGATGATGTTATATTTTGTATCAATTTATACAATTGATTTTAGTACTTGTGTCATTTATAATAAATGATTTCAATATTATATCAGTTAATTAATTGACACAAAATTTAAATCAATTTTCTCAATTGATGGTTGTATATGTGTCAATTACAAAAAATGATATTATATATTGCATCATTTTTAAAATT
>OVAV01003277.1:0-10063 GCA_900406375.1 Iberis amara
TGCTCACTAGAAAGCGTTAAAACCGAGTAATATCACCAAGGACAAACCTTGAAGCACAGAGTGGAAGAGCCCAAAAGGATATCTAGTCCTTACACGCAGAAACTCGCAAGCAAAACCCAATCACCTCCCGATACGAGAAAACCACCTATTCGCAAGAGAATAACCAAATACCAACTGCACTGCTGGTTTGAAGTTCTAAGGCGAAGCCTAGCGAACTTCAAACAAAACCTGTAAATGTCCAAGCAGCACAATACCATCCAAAAGGTAAACCCCAAAGAACCCCCATGAACTCCTTAAACTTTGAAACTGAACTAAGCATAAGCAAGAGGGAGAAACCAAGTGTAGAGATATTCTGAAACAAAAGCTATGACATAGAAAAGCAAAAGCAAAAGCTGAGAAAACCAGGAAACTCAGCGACACCAACACACCCTAAGGAAAAAACCACTCGACCTAAATGGCCCAAGACTCCAGCCCACGAACCCACTTGAGTAGACCTCACCAAACCTAACCAAGCAAAGGAGCGAAGTCGCATCCAAAACCAACCCGAACACAAGGGTCAAAGAGAGACGGAGCCAAAACATGAACCTTGAGATTAAAAAGGACGAGACCTTGACAGATGACCTGAGACACCACGCCGGATGAGAGTCGAGCCGGACCAAGGGATGACGTAGACCGCCGCTGAGAGGATGAAGCTCGTCACACCTCATAACCAAAGATGTCGGATCTGGAAGCCCATTGATCACAAAGATTGACGCCTACACGAAACGGTCGCCCCCTTGAGTAGGCGAGGAGGAGATCACATTCAAGACAGCGACGAAGAGACTTCGAACCAAAATAGTCCGAACCTAAGGAAAGTAGGAAATTAAGTTTTTTTTTCTTTTTCCCTATACCTCTCCTATTAACTACTATGGTTTAAATATAAATAGAACTCTAAATTCAAAAGAAATTTAATGTGAATGCTTCAAAAAAGACTCGGCAATTCATTGTCCTTCCCTTACTCTAATGTCACTTATAAGTTATATATTAAAGGATCTCTGTTCCAAAACAAAAAAATAAAAAAAAAGTGAAAAGAAATTACAGTTGATTCATATAAGCTAAAGTAAAACCATTAAAATATGTCTATAAAAAGATTTGGCCATCAAGAAACAGAAACCCTCCTAGTTGAATTTCTCGAAGGTGTCCCCGCAGCTTTAGCCGTTTCTTCAGCAGCATTCATAGATCCAAGACTCTCAGATGAATCAGACCCACCACCATTGTTCTTCTCTCCTCCTTTGCTCTGCAAGTGCAACTTCTTCCCAAATAACTTCTTTGTCTTTATCAAACTCTTCACTTTGCTTATAGCTGTGATGGCTGCTCTATCCATGCTCTTCCTCCCACTATCCTCCTGCAACTTCAAAGCTGCTATCTCTCTCTTGACTTCTCTTATCTCCTCTTCAGTTGCAACTGCATCCCATTCGTCTTCCATAACCGTTGGCACCGATCTTGAGCTTCCATAAGTCCCACAGCTACGTAGTTCCTTTGCCAACATCCCTCTAGGCAAGTCAGGAGTGCTGCTTCCAGAAGAAGCAGCTGCTCTCACTTGTTCAAAGAAGAGTACTTGGACCACTACACGTAATGGAAGCCTGTCGTTTTGCACAGCGTGCATACATGCCTCTACCGATAGTTTCCGACAATCCATCAGTTTACACATCCTTTTCTTATCTCCCTTTGTGATTCCTGAATGTTCCTGTGTTTATCAACAAACCAAAAATCGATTACAAATGGTTGGCCATTCGGTTACGGATATTATGGTTATGATAATATAGTATCCAATAAGTTAACTTAGATATTTCGGTATCGGTCGGTTCGGATACCTATTGGTTCGATTCGGTTCGTATACTAAATTAAAAAAACCATTAAAAAAACCGGTTAACAAAAAAAAACTGATTAAAACCAATAAAAACCGAATCAAAGCAGAAGAAACCGATTAAAAACCGAAAATCAATCGTGTTTCACCTTTTCTTCCCATCTTGAAGAAAAATTTCTTTTAACCCACTTTATTTTGCATGTGTATATACATATATGATTTATTTTTGTATTCCAGGTTAGGTAATATGGTTACATTGTGGATATTGGTTATTAACCGAAACCAGTGAATGGTATATATTTAATACCAAAACCGAATTTTCGGTTCAGTCCAATTTAGTTTTCCGGTTACCGGTTTTTTTGCCCACACCTAATTGTGTATAAAAGAGTGCTACCTTCAAATACATGTCTATAGCACGGTATAGTCCATCATGTGCAGGCCTTGAGATGCTCGAAACTATCTCAGCAAGATCGATGAATTTAGATGCAGGAAGATTTGGATCCTTTGCAATTTCAGTAAGGTAGCTATCTATCAGCTTTGCTACCATCAGCTTTGAAGCTTCAGATAGAATCCCTGGTAAATTCCTAATCTCTTCAACTTCAACCTCTATCTCACTATTTTGATCTCTTGTCATGAATTCAACAACTATCTTCTTCACTAACTCTACATCGTATAATGTTTCGCTTCCTTGATGTGATTTTATCAAGAGTTCAGTTACAGAAGCTTCCTCAAGTTGGTGTCCTATTCTTCTTACAAGCTGTTCCTTCACCATCTCTCCAGAGTTAAGCATAGTTACTGCTTTCAACAGTTTAAGCAAGAAACCACACGAGACACTGTCTTTCTCGGCTGGCAGCAACCAAACAAGTGTCTCAATGATTGTCTTATGCTTCACCAACTCTTCTTGCTCCATCAGTCCTTTGTTAAACCCTGCTAATCTTCTATAACCATAAGCCTTTAAAGCTTCTCCAATCACGTCTCCTCCAAGTATACCTTTGGTCTTGATATTCATTATAACCCTTTTGTAAAAATCAATATCTAATTCACATAAATCCTCAACCCACCAATCATCTGGAACTTCTCTAGCCCTAATTGGATCCCCTCCAGCTAGCTTCTTTCTATTGTAAGTATATGACCAGTCAACATGGGAAACATCAACGCAGGCCTTACTGGCTACTGCATCAATGCAGATGCTAACCAGTTTGAGATCCTCAGAGAGTGGTAAGAATGATTTGGTAGTTTGAAGAACAATGATGGAGTCTTTCCAGCTACGGAAGAGACTGGAGTATAGAAAGACATCAATCTTGTAGATGAGATTACCTTTCTCGACCGTCTCATTCATTCCTAGATACTCAGCTGCACATCTAGTGGCCACAACATTGTAGGAACTTAGAGTTACTGTCATACCATAACAGAATTTTGCACAAGTCTCAAATGCAGTTGGACCACCAGGAATACCAGAGATATCGACATCATCACTATTGTTTGAGACTAACTTTTGCAAGCATGCACACTTAGAAAGAAGAGGAAACTGCACAGAGTATAAACCAGAATCATCAAATCCCATGACTGATTGTGATATGCATAAGAACTTAATTGTACATACCTTATGCAAACAAAATCTTGATCCCTCAACATTGATACTAATGTCACTAGCCAGTTCATTTTCTACATACCTGTAATGTATTACTTACTATTACTATCAAGAAGAAGAGCTTTGAAGGAAAACTAGATCATAGTAAGAGCTTTGAAGATTACTTACCTGACATTTCTGGCATCAGTTTTAAACGAATCTGGCTTGGACCCAATTTTCATGAACTTCATCTTCAAGAATCACAACCTCCTTTAAATGGAAATAAGATGTTCCAGGAACTAAGGGATCGTTCCTTTTATGTAAACTAACTTAACTTCTTTCTCTTGGAGATCTAAAAGCACAAAAAACAGAGAGAAAGAAGAGCTTCAAAATGACGAAACTTTTTCTTTCCTCTTTATTAAAATGCTTTAACTTGTAGAATAATCAAATTAAGCCAATTAGAGAAGCAGATTGCTTCCTTAGAGACTAACAAAATGGCGTGAAGCACGGCCAAAGGCAGTAACAGAAGGGGACAATAGCAAAATCGAATCAAGATCCATAAACTCTTAATCACATTTAATCATAATTAATGTAATGTAGGTTTTTAAAAAAATGGATTTAAAACCTGTTGTGTTTGTACAAGTCTCAAGTTCCAACTTTGAAGCACATGTTTCTGATATTACTTTATTCAATCGTAGAAGTTTGGGAACCTGCAAATTTTTTTAATAAATATATAGAGAGAGAGAGAGAGAGTGAGAAAACAGCATCTCGGTATTAGTAGAAGAAAATCACAACAATGGTAGACAAGAAGCATCTTTTTCTTTCTTTCTTGCCATATTAAAAAATTTGAAAATAAAACTGCAAATTGCAGGTGCTATCATAGTTGACCCAACAGCTAAATCTGAGAAACTTACTAAATCATTACAGAGAGATCAAAGTTGAATACTTTTGGGGAAAATTAGAAGGGACCCTAAACCCTAATTTAACATACCCCCACTAAATGAGATTCTCAAAAATCAAATGTGCTTCAAGCAACTTCATGAAACAGTTCCCTGAAATCGCTCTCCGTGTAAAACCCATATCTCAAAGCTATTAAATTTATATAGAAAAGAAAAAGAAGTAATTTTTTGCATGAATCTTTAGCTTAACAGATACAGAACAGAGACAAATTGACAACCTTAAAACTTCGCTCTTTACACACCAAAGTTCATTCCTTTTTGTCTTAATTTGATTTTGGAAAAATTTGGTAAAAGAATATGGACAAGTCAAGTGTCGCCATTATCATAACCTTTTATGAGTTTAGGCACGCCAAAACTGACACACGAGTCCTCTTTCTCTTTTCTTCTTTTGAAAACTTCATTAAAGTTCTTTAATTTCTTCATTAAATGACTTTGCTCTCCTGTTCATTTGTTGGGGGACTTTGCTCTAGTGCATGGCTAGTTAGTTCTGTTTGCTCCTTTNNNTTTCAGTTTCGATCCTTTGTCGGCATCTTCTGAAGTCGGTTTTGTCTACCTAAGGTTTTCACTCCTTGTTTCTACACAATGGATGTGATCGAAGCCTCTTCTTTTGCGAGACTACTTCATTAGCGTTTTGTGGTCTTTTTTCGCTTTCGACTTCGCCGTCTCCCGGGATTTCAGTGGTGTTCCTGCTGTCTTCTAGGATTCATGTGTCCGGAGTACGCGTCCTTATCTCATGAAGTAGATTTATTCATCAAAGGAGGAATCATTTGTGTGACTGTTTGTTCTTCTATCTTCATTTGGGTCTCTTCAATTTTGGTGCCTAGAGTGGCTAACCATCATGGTGCATCGAGGGGTCTTTTTTTCGCCTGGAATTTTCTTCTTTTGCTCATTTGTCTATTAGTTCTATGTCTTTTCTTTGGCTCTCATTTGGTCGGGTTTTGTCTCCTAAAATTTCGAGTTACGACAGTCAAAATTTGGGGGATCTAGTACTTTTCGTTTTTGTAAACATTATCGATTATTATTAATATTAAAGAAGACAAAAGAATGAGTAGATAACATTTTTAGACCTTTTTTATACTAGAGTTTAACTTAGAGTAGTTGCCTTACCTACTAGTATTACATAGATACAGATATGGATCAGATCTTGTCGATTTAACTATCATCATTGTGTACTTACCTTAGAGTTCTAATAAAAGTCATATCTCTTTATATGACCACAAAGGAGATTTTAGAGGATCAAAGTTAATCTAAGGAGAAGATACATATAAAGAGATATGACTTTTATTAGAACTCTAAGGTAAGTACACAATGCTTAGTAGGAACTTATTGTTAGTGTTTAAGAACAAATGATGCATATTATCAAAATGATCGATGAGATGTATTGTTGAGTCCTTGATAAGAAATCAGAGAGAAAGTTATATTTTCCTTTTATATGTTTTACATCAAACTTTCATTACGAAATCCAACTTGCCATCTCACCAATTGTGACTGTGGTAAAGCTTTCTACATGAATTGGATCATCTTTGAGAAGAAAACCATATCCATTTCTATAAGGAAAAGTTGGTCAACAAGATGACATTTAAACTTTTCGATTCTCCTCTTGACCGCTAGTTGTCCTTGTATCTAGAATGATACTGGTTCTCACTTTCTTTTAACCCTCCGTTCTTATAACCACATATATGTCGTTTTTCTTTTTCGTCTTCTTCTAAAAGTATTGCTCCTTAGTAGTAGTCACTTGCGTCCGTTTGTAAAATGCTTCCCTTTGGATGGTGTCTTTAGGGTTGGGAGACTTTTTGTTCTTTTTTAGTTCTCTGACTGTTTATGTGCACTTCTTATTCCATGGAGAAGTGTCTTTTTTGAGTTGTGTCGGGAGGATTGTCCAATACTTTGCTAGATCATGGATGAAGTCCACTATATCATCAAATTTGTTTGAAAGAGAGCGTATCATCTTGAAATTCATCAATGTTTGGCAATGTAAGATTGAAGATGGTATTAACCTTTTGAAATATGCATGCCAAGGAAATCGATCTCTATTTCACTAATAACCATTTTCTTTCTTTGAGAGAATGATACAATATTATTGCACAATGTTTTGGAATTTCATCAAAGAACAATGTGGAGTCAATGTCTGGAGAAAACAGTAGGATGCTTTCGATGATACCAATGCATTTGCCAGAACTGGTTTTAATATCCTGATCATTAATTTTTGTAATAGTGATGGGATAATTTACAAAACAAATGATATCATCTTCCAATGGTAGTGGTGATCTGGTATACAAAATCCTATATTAGGCATATCTTCTGGTTTGATTCCCAGTCGCCAAAATCATGCCTTCATATTAAAATTTGAGAAGACTTGTGTTTATGGTTGTCTCTGGAATAAAACTTCTCGTTTAAGTAGAGGAATTTTGTCATCAACAAGGAAATGGTTGAGTGGTTGGTAGTTTATGACTAGTTTTAATTTTCCTCAAACTTGTTATGCTCTTTTGTTAACATAGAAAACTTCACATGCCCATGGTGATGTAGTCAATTTAATGAGGTCTTATTTTTGGAATTGTTCTAATTCTTCGAGCGCAAGGTTGTAATGATCGGGGTTCATTTCAAGATAACTTGCTTTGGTGATCTTCATTTTTCTTGAAAGAAAAAGATATGAAGAAATATGGGTTCTTCCAAAGCGGTGCAACACATGGTACGAAATTCTAAGTGGGATGAAGCATAAGAGGCCTTTATAATTTTCTCTCGAAAGATATTTAAGATATATATGGGATATAGATGAGAGACTGTCTTCCATGGTAGTATGTGGTTCTTGTGTTTTAAATTATTTAGGTGCTAGGATATCCTTTTAAGGTTGTGTAGGATATCAAATCCAAGTACAAAGTCTTTCCTCTCTATCGCTTCCACTTCTTTTGTTATATTATGAGATGAGGGCATATGATTGATTCTTGTCAACTTATTTCCTATGGGTCTCGTCATTAAGTAAGGAGTCTGTGACCATATCTATTGTCACATTACCACATGGAGAAAAATTAACGAGGGTGATGACAAGTGTTTCCCAATTATCACGTAGATAGCTCAGAAACAAGATGGCTTTCTCTTCATCTTTTAGCTTCCATCCAACAACAACTAGTTGGTTGACGAGGTTCCGAAACTAAATTATATGCTCAGTAATTAAGTCATATATCCTTCGTAACTTATGATTGACTGACCTCTGCATCAACAACATAGAAGGTTACTAGAGACAAAAGGTGCTTAGATACTTGAATGCATCGTTTTGAAAGTCAGGTGACTGTGCGCAGACACATGGTACTGACCCAGAGTTAGGAGCTTCTTTGACTAGTTGTGTTGAGATCAAACTGAGAAAACGACATCGTTCTAGAGCTGATGATATTTTAGATGGATCACATGCATATGACATGAGAGGTCGCTTCAAAGCTAGCTCAAATTCTGTTGACATGAGTGCTTCAGATGCTTCTCTGTGCAACGGCCTAAAAGATGGTTCTTCCGTTTACATTAAAAAGGGTTTCGTTGTGGAAGTACTTTCAGAAGATACTGGCATCAGAGGTTGTTGATTTAGAGCACTGATAATAAAGAAACACAAGGATAAGGTTAAGGTCTAGTATCTAGACATTCAAGATGCAGTGATGAATGTAAAAAGCTAGAGGTACGCTTTTCGAAACATTGGTTTATTAATATATAGATGAGAGATTGTTGTCCATGGTAGTAAATGGTTCTTGTGTTTTAAATTCTGTAGGTGCTAGGATACCCTTTTAAGGTTGTGTGGGATATCAAATCCAAGTATAATGTAATTTCTCTCTATCGCTTCCACTGCTTTTGTTATATTCTGAGATGAGGGCATATGATTGATTCTCGTCAACTTATTTCCTACGGGCCTCCTCATTCGGTAAAGAGCCTGTGACCAGTTCTATAGCCACATTACCACCTGGAGCAGAATTAACGAGGGTGGTGACAAGTGTTTTCCACTTATCATGTAGATAGCTCAAAAACAAGATGGTTTGATCTTCATCTTTTAGCTTCTATCCAACAATAACTAGTTGGTTTACGAGGTTCTGAAACTAAATTATATGCTCAGTAATTGAGTTATCCTTTGTAACTTATGATTGACTAACATCTGCATCAACAACATCTTATTGCAGGGTGTTTTGGCTAGATACTGATGAGGACATCATGTTCATTCTTTTGAGCTTCTCTTATAATTTGTATGCCTCCTTTTATTGTGACATATGATGGAATACTCTATGGTTGATCTATTATCGAATCTAGGCCACCGTCTTCTTTTTCATATTTTCACATTCTTCGTCAGGATTTCTTTTCTAGCATCACTCCACTCTTCTCGATAGGTTATGCTAAATCCTTTAAGCTTTAACAAATCTTCTATACGTTGTAGTTTGTGGATTTTAATGGAATCATCATCTCTAACATTTAAAATTATGTTTAGAAAATGAAACGTTGGAGTGGAATTTGGGAAAAATAAACAATACCATTTCGTCTGTAACAGTCAAAAATGACGGGTACACAATTCTAAAAGCAAAATTGGATTTTAAAAATTTCGGGGTAAAATGTGTAATTACTTAATAATTAAAGGATCAAAATAAATTTTTCTAATAGAAAGTTTAAAAAGGCACATGTGTCTTCGACATCCTCTTCAGCTCACGTCCTTTGTTTTCTTTTAGTATTAGTTTTGTTGATCTGTGATAGAGATTTTGATCACAGTTTTGCCAATCAAATATACCAAATCGCTCTTCTCGAGGATACGAACGTAATTGTGTAACCAAAAACTCGATTTCTAGAAACTTTTAGAAAATCCAATGTTTCGAATGATCGCTTAATCACTCGAACTTAGCTTTGATACCAAAACTCTTCTATTAACTCACAACATAGAATTACAATATGAAAAGCAACTCTGACACTCGACTATTACAAAAAAATATATATATCAAAACCGTTTACCAAACTCTCATTTTTTTCTATACGTTTGTGTTTTGATTGTGTTTAAAGATGATTTAATCTCACCATAAGTCTCCCTATTTATAAAGAGTCTTCTTCGTGTAAACACTTTTGCGTACGTTTGAAAAATGTCTCAAACTTTGGACGATTCCATCAAATAAATAGTCATGTTTTTCTTCACGTTTATATACATTTGAGTATGAACACAACAAATCTCATATATATGGGAAGCAAGAAATGATAAAATTTATATAATTATAGATAATAATCTAACGACATACTAAAACTTGCAGAAAGTGAAGCAATGTCTGTAGATATGAGATAAGTTGAAGTGTTTTTGTCTAGAGGAACATTATATTATTCCACATTGATACTAACGAGATTTACAAGATATTGTTATAAGAAAGACGATTCTTGGAAGGAACTTGATAATTTTTCAGGATTGAGTTTGATATTGTTTTCAAAAAGATTTAGAAGAAAAAAATGATAGGAGCATAAAATCTACATAGAAAATTTTGTCTTATGCATTAAAAATTGGAAGCATTCATGTGAGCTATGCATTGTATGATCTCACAACTAAAGACAGTAGCTACTTTGTACAATAGACTGCTCCGAGATGGAGAAAATTTTGTATAAACACAAAAGCATTTCAAAAACCTAAAAAATACAAATCATAAGCATTTCTGTGGGAGTGTAAATTCCCCCGGGTCGGATCCTCGGAAT
>OVAV01003281.1:0-10060 GCA_900406375.1 Iberis amara
TTGTCTTGCCTCGTTAAAACCTTAGTGATAGGAAAATCCGGGCAAAAAACCTTCTCGACTAAGGACAAAAGAGTGCAGAAACAATCTCTTAGCGATTCTATGATTGCTGCCCGATTCTTTCGAATTATATCCTTTATGGTTTTTCGGAAGTATCGCATATTTGTTTAGTTTGTTGTGTTGATCGGGATTGTTTCGATCTGGTGAGGCATTAATTTCGTCGTGACCGTTTTTGACCCTGACCATCGATATTTGGACCGGTCTCCCACTATTCCGGGTATCCGATGATGGTGTAGCAGCTCTCCGAAGGATGTCCGCCACGGTTACAGTGCTTACAAATGCTGTGTTTCTCATTGCTATTGTGGTTCTTAGTAGGTGGATGAAATTTCGTTTAAACTGCAAAAGCATCAACTTCATTCTTGTCCTCTCTGGTTCGATTGTTGAACTGGAGATCTTCTTCTTGGCGTACAAGATTATAGGTCTCCTCCAAACACGGCAGGGGCACACGTGCTGTCAGGCTAGAGCGGGACCATCTCAAATTGACTGTCATCAAGACCGTAAAGAAATTGCTGGGACCCGATCTTCTTCATGGTCCTATTCTTGAAGTGCGTAAGATTACAAAGACATTTACCACACTTACAGGCTCGGATTGGGCGAGAGATGTCAATTTGGTCCCAAATTTTACTCATTTTTCCATAATATGCCTCTACAGACATACCCTATTGCTTGCAATTAGCAAGATCACTTTTCACCTGTTGATTATGTGGACCACTAGATACTAAGAATCGCTTGTTAAGATGATCCCATAGGTCTTTGGCATTATCCCGATGAGAGATATTAGAGCGAAGGGAAGCATCAATGGTCATCTTGATCCATGATACAATTAGAGCATTAATCGGTTCCAGTCTTCATAGTTTGGTGAGGTTTCTGCAGGTTTGGAGATCGTTCCATCAAGGAAACCAAATTTCTTGAGGGAACAGAGAGCGGTCTTCAAGGAACAAGCCCATTCATCGTAGTTCGTACTACGTAGAAGAGGATGAGAGATGATGGCGCCTAGATTGTCGGCGGCAGTCAGGTCATAGGGCGAGATGGTGCGGCGGACAACTTCGACACATTTCGTGGAAGGTAGAGTGGTCATTTTCAGGATTCATAAACTGTATGATTTCAGATCATATCAGGCAGGGTCAGGTTGATTTCAGGATTGTAGAAAAGAAAATTTTAGTTCAACTATGATACCATCTCATACAAAGGCATATACCAGAAGAAACATGTTTTCATATTAATATCGATAATGCTATTGTTACAGACCCTTATATACAGACTCATGTGTAACCTACTTACCAAAAAAGAGCTAATCAATTTATACAAGAAATGTAATAGCTTTACTGTAATTGATATGAATATATGTAGTATATCCACTAACAGTTTAGATATGTATATTCAAATAAATAAAAATACGAGTATCGAAATGCACCCACTTTTTTGTCACAATCATTTTTGGATCACAACGAGCCAGCCAATAACCCAAACTCCATAGGAGAAAATGTACTCGCTATGCGAGTGGCCATATTTGATTCCTAATCTGGTAACTAGACAGCAGAAGCGGCACACAACTAGGCATTAAAGTGTGTATATTAGTAGGCAACAATTACTATTAGTTGAACTTTGTCCTGTGTAAAAGTTTGAAAAAGAAGTTGTATTAGAGTTGTTCGTAACATAAACAAGAGTTACGGGACCATTAAGAGTCTGGTCTAGAAGAAGCCTGAATCAAGTTATCTCCCTCAAATCCACCCTGGAACCACGTCTCAATCTTGAGTTTCTTAGATTGGTTATTGTTGGTATCTAATTTCACTTTTCCGTCCGAACTACAAAACTGGACCATCAAAACTGAACTAATCAACTGTCAATAGTCAATAAATCAATGGTCAACAAATTTGACCATTAGTTTCATGATTCTCAAATTAATGGCACAAATTATATATCAAAGGAGAAGAAAATACTATAAAAGAAGATGAAGAACCACACTGAGTAGAATTCCTTTCTTTTTTTTTGGATTTTGCTATCTACACTTGTATTTTTCTCATATTCTTTTTCAAGTTAAGTTATTTGGTTCTTTTAACGAAGATTTTGATAGTGTTTATCTTTAATAACTATGCATCTTATCAACTTTCCTTTGAAATCCAAGCTACTGCATTCATGTCTCTGAATCCTCTACTGCTCAACGTTCTGATTCCACTCAACTCCTTGATTGCTCTTCTGCTGAATCTATGCTTTCAATCTCCCCCTTTTTTACTTGACGTCATAACCAAGCATTCACTTGCTTCCTGCAACTCAATAATCTATACACAAGCATATCCAACTAGACTAGTTGATCAACATATATAAAACCAAAAACAACTCCATCCATTGATAAAAGAAAACACCAAATTAGTTTCTGGTTCAACCGTCAACAACATAAAACATTAGAATATAAAGAGAAAAGTAAAAATAGCAAACTAAAAACTAAAACATCAGCTCTCCCCCTTAATCTTGCATTCATCACTTAGTCGAATTCAGTATCTTCTCCACTTTTTTCTCCCCCTGCTTGTATGACATCATGTTAAAAACATATCTAAGATCCATGAAACGGAAGAGCAAAGCTACTTACTTGCAGCCAATGCTTCCTCAAGCATATGAATGGCCAATCGCATTGCTATTTGTAATGTTAAGGATGATTTAGCAGTCTCCTGTTTCACCTTCAGTCTTGGAGCAGCCTTAGACTTAGACGTTTTAGTCGACACAACCTTCTGTTTTGTCATCTTTGAGGAATCAATTTTTGTGATTTCTTTGCGCAGTATGGTCCTGGTCTCCTATGGTTCTGCAATCGAGATTGGTGTGGCATCAGGCTGTGGAGTAATAGGATGTTGGTAATCAATCAGTCGGCAGATCAGTCTTGGGAACGGATGAAAAAACTTGGACTCTGGGGATTTTGCATGATTCACAATATGCTCAAGGATTTTATTACCCATATTGAACCCAATCTTGTTCACCACCTTGTAGAGGATCATTGCACAACCTATATGCATGTATCCATCATTTTTAGATGATGCCAATTTCTACAACATATCCTGTAGAGTTCTCTGAAATCCTCTATAACCTGTCCAATGGTAAAACCTGGCCATTTTCTCACTAATCCTCCACTCAGAAATGCTGCCAACATCTCATTTGTCACTACAACCACTTGAATTCGACTTTGGATATCATCAACTTCTGGTAGTCCAAATAGAGAGTTGATCCTGGTTGCTGACAATTCATACGTTCAGTTTCTTACTCGATTGTATACTGTTTTTGCATCTTAATAGTCGGCAGGAAAATTTGCGTAAAACTCCATGACTATCTCCTCATCATAAGACCATATTCCTTCTATAGTGGTGATTAAACCAGCTTCAGCAATCATCTTCCTAATCTCACTGTTTGCCCTAAACACTACCTTAGTTTCCTCAAACAATCTTTTCTGGAAATGAGAGCATACCTTTGTTCAGCAATCTTTTTTTTGAACTTGGTGGAATCAAACGACTTAGATTGTGTCTCTTTTCTTGGTTTCTTAAGTTCGACTTCTTGTTTGACCGTAATCGTCTTCCGTTTACACAATCGTGATGCTCATGCAGAATACACCGGTGGGTCTTCAGCCTTGACCTCTTCCAAGATGATGACTTCATGCACTTCCTGTGCATTCACCGTCTGTGATAGATGGCTTTGAGATTCGTCGACGTGTGCCTCTTCAAGTACTTCAGAATCTTGGACATATTACAACGATTCAGAAGCATGTTCAGGTTTTGTTGTTTGGTCAATGTTTGGAACCACAACGGTGATAGGTGCCTTTTCCTCCTCAGGTTTCGGTTCGTCTTCAGTTGTCTTCTTTGATTCATCTGCCTGTTCTGGTTCTGCCGATTGATCAATATATGGGAACATGACGTTGATGGGTGCATATACTTCTGTGAAAGCCTTTTCGCTTTCCATTGGTTGTTCAGTAGGTACCGACTCTTCATCTTCTATTTCTTCGATCACTAGAGCCATGTATATGCGCCCTTTGAAAACCGTCATGATCTTGCATGAGTTCACCGAAGATGCAATCTCATCGAGACCACGAGCCGGAGTCTGATACTGGGGCGATTTTGTCTTAGCAGTTGAGGATGGAGAGCTTGGAGGTGATTGAACAGTCGGCTGATCCATTCCTCGAGCCTACATAAACCGCTGAAAGCTTGCAATAAAATTCTCCATGATTAATGTTATTTTCTGTTACAGAAACTCTAGATGATATTTGAGAGAGAAAGAGCAAGAACTTTGAACGAATTTTAACAACATCGTACCATCTTCTTGTTTTTATCTTTTTCCTAGAATATCGCACCAACTCTTCATCTCCTTTTCCTTTTCTTTCCGAAAAGCTCGTGGGCTTGCTTGGGCCTGAAATCACTTAACACTAATTACCCGTATAAGCAAACAAAGATAAAATCTCAAATACACATACAAGTGCAAATTTCTGAATTCAAATTTCTAGCCTATAAAAACATTGAGACACATCCCAGTCAAAAAAATATCAAAAGTGACCCAGATTGCAAGAGACCTTATCAGCACGTTTTTTATATATGTTAAGTTCAGATTAGAGAAAACATACTTTTGGGTGAGTCCGTTTAGCTTACTGTTTTTGAGCAAAGTAAAACCACATTTTTTAATTGAGATATCCTTATTGACTCATACCTCTAATTGGTGACATTGTGACTAGTCTTTCACTTTGTCATGCCTTTATCATGAATTTGTTTCAAGTCTCTGTTCATAAACCCCATTCTGCAGGCAGCTGGAATTTCCTTTGAAGAATCATTTTTTTTTATACTCAGTATATTGTGTGGTTGAATCTCAGACATATCACTTGACTTCTCAACATCTGAACCCCCCCCCCCCTTTTATTTAATAACAACCATCACACTGCTCTTCTCAGCTCTTTGACCTCCTGGTATGGATATTTACAGCCCTTTGACATTGATCACTTCACTATGCAGCTGTTTTTCACAATATACTACGCAAACAACGCTTTGTACGACTTGTCAGTGCACATAGAAGATACTCATATGCAAGTCTTTTTCCTAACTCTTACAGCACTCTAAACAAACTAGACTTCACAAACACCAATTTCTTTTCTTAGATTAACAAAACGATTAAAGTCTAAAGATTTTCTGAATAAATCAACGAGTTGTAAATCTGTGCTAACATGATCAATCACAATCAGTTTCTCCTCAATCAATTCCCTAATAAAATGATACATAATTTCTATATGCTTAGTTCTAGAGTGTTGGACTAGATTCTTAGCAATGTTTATAGCACTTTTTTATCACGTAGAACAAGTAAAGAATCAAAGTTCATACCGTAGTCAGCAGACATATGTTTCATCCACATGAGTTGAGTGCAACAACTTCCTAGTGCTATGTACTCGAATTCGGCTGTTGATAGTGAAACGATGTTTGGTTTACGACTGTGCCACGCAATCAGATTATTACCCATAAAGAAGCATCCTCCACTTGTGCTATGTCGATCATCTAGTGTCCTGCCTAGTCAGCATCGCAATATCCAACCCGGTTCTTGTTTGTATCTTTGGTGAAGTAGATTCCCAAGTTGGAAGTTCCCTTCACATACCTAATTATTCTTTTAACCGCTGTTAGATGAGATGCTCTTGGTTGTGCTTGATATCTTGTACATATGCCTACGAAAAAACAGAGATATAGTCTACTTTCTATGAGACACAATAGGCTGCCAATCATCCCTCTGTATAATTTCTCATCCACTTTCTCACCAGACTCATCTCGTGATAACATCTCATTTGTACCCATAGGAGTTTTGGCATCCTTGCTAGTCTAGAGTCCAAATCTTGTAACTAGATTCCTTGCATAGGTACTTTGAGTTACAACGATTCCTTCCTCAGTTTGCTTAACTTGCAGCCCTAGAAAGTATGTAAGTTTAGCACACATACTCATTTCAAACTCGTGAGTCATACTTTCCACAAAGTTTTTGACCAAGTGATCTCTAGTGGATCCAAAGACAATGTCATCCACATAGATCTGTACTATAATCAAGTCCATGTTTTCCTTCAGCACAAACAACATCTTGTCTATTGTTCCTCTCTCATATCCTTGATTCAAGAAATAGGTTGTCAATCTTTCATATCATGCTCTGAGGGCCTGCTTTAATCCATATAATGCTTTCTTGAGTTTGAACACATAATCATGATGTTGTGTATCTTCGAATCCTTTAGGTTGTTCCACATATACTTCTTCTTGGAGTATCCCATCTAGAAATGCACTTTTTACATCCATCTGATGTAATTTGAACTTTAGAGTACATGTCATTCCAAATAGAAACTTAATTGACTCAAGACGAGCAACTGGAGCAAATGTCTCATCAAAGTCATACAGAGTTTTGTTTGATCCTTTACGGACATATACTCGATTGATTATGTAGCATGTTGTATTAATTTCTTCAGCCTAGAAGTGTTTGGTAAATTGATTTCCATGTAGCATTGCTCTAGCCATTTCTTGTAGTGTTTTGTTCTTCCTTTCAACAACTTCATTTTGTTGTGGCGTTCTAGGTGCTGAATATTGATAACCAATTCCCTGATTCTGGCAAAACATATCAAACATCTCATTTTGAAATTCACCTCCATGGTTACTTTGGATTGATTTAATCCCACATTTCTCATTCTTGAGTTGTAATGCTAAAATCTTAAGACTTTCTAGTGTCTCTGATTTTTCTCTCAGAAATCTAACACATGTATATCGAGTAAAGTCATCAACAACCACATAATGTACCTCTTCATAGTAAGACTTTCAACTTGTATGGGTCCCATCAAGTCCATGTGAACTAATGCAAGCTGTTCAGAGGATTTTACATTAGGAACAGACTTGTGATATGCTCTTATCTGTATTATGTGTGTACATGGTCCACAAACAAATGGCTGATGTGAGCGTATCCTTGGAACACCCCTAACAACTTCATGATTAACCAGTTTAATCAGTGTTCCCATATTCAAATGACTCAGTTTCTGATGCCAAAGTTATGCTTCAGAGTCTTGAATAGCACTCAAACAGTTGGTTTTTGGTTTCCACATGTAACAATTATTACCTGATCGTACTCCTTCTAACTTAATTACACATGAATCATTGACATCCTTACACGTTGTCTTTTTGAATGTGACCTCCAGACCTTCATCACACAGCTGATAAGATAAACTTCTGCAAGTTCAAGTTGCTTATTTCCACTAGTCATTTCTTTTCCCTTATTTTTCCTTTAGCGCCTTCTCCAAATGTGACTTTTCCTGCTGAGACCTCTTGAAATTTGGCTACTTTTCTTTGTGCACTAGCCATATGCCTTGAACACCCACAATCAAAATAGCATGATTCTTCTGTCGTATCTTCATCTGCTGAGAAGGCCACATGACAGACTATCTGTTCATCCTTTTTAGATGTTGGAATTTTTTCAACCTTCTTGGGACCATGGTATAAATTACTTTTTCATACCCAAACCTTGATACGCCTCTTGAAATCCTTGAAAAAACATTTTTCCCATATGAGTGAAGATACCCTGTTAAGGAAATGATGACAATAGTACTTGAAATGTCCATGTTTCCCACAATACCAGCTTCCTGAAATGCGATCAATCCTCTGATATGATCTATCTTCAGCAGTCTGTCTGTGCACTGTGTGTGTGGCTTGTGAACTTCATTGACCTCTTACAAATTTGGTATATTTAAACTGATTACATCCGTTGTAACCTAGACCCCAATTATCTTTTCCCATTTTTCCAACAGACAGCAGCTTGCCCAGATCTTTTGTTCCATTACTCAGCATCTTGATGTTCCGTAACTGTTCTTGCAATCGTCCTTCAGTAAGCTCATTTTTTGTTTCTCCTTGTTTAACACTTCTTGTAGTTCTTTTTTCTCGTTGATTGGACCATCAATCACCAAGGTTAGCCGTTTAACTTCATTACTCTTTAATATTAAATATTCAACCCTAATCCGATTTTCTTCTTCAAGTGACAGATTTGGTTCCTCATCAAAGTCATTTTCTAGTTCATTATCATCCTCATGTATGATTCTAAGAAAGGAAACAAAATTGTTCAGAATATCTCGTTCTTCATTTTCATCATCAGAGTCACTCTCACTCCAACTCACTAGCGACTTATCATTCCCACTTCCTTTTGTTCTTCCAATACAGTCAGTTCTGGTATGACCAAAACTTTTGCATTCATAGCACTGAATAATACCCCGTCTCTTCAGGGTTGGGCAATCCGCTATGAAATGTCCAAAGCCTTCACATTCAAGACACTGTTTTTCTCCTCTTTTTACCTCTCTATCTTGATCTCCTTGGTTTGAGCTAAAGTTGTTCTTCTTTTGACCTCTTTCAATCTTTCTGAAACTTGTTGACAATAAGATCAACTTGGTCTTTCAACTCAGAACCATGATTATTAACCTTTTTTGTGGACACAAGAGCTATTCCTTTACCTGATGTCTTCTCTCTTTTCTTGATCTTAAGTTCATAAGCTTGCATCATTCCTATGACTTGATCAAACTTCCTAGTATATGAATCCAATGCTACTTCAATGGCAGAAATGTGTGGTTGAAACTTGTCTGGTAACCTTTTGAGAAGTTTCTTAACTAGGTTTCTTGTCTTTATAGGTCTTTTTCAACACCAAAGCTTCATGTGCTATTTTACTTATCTTGCGAATGAACTGGTTTACCATCTCATGTTCCTCCATAGTGAGTGTCTCGAATTCAGAAGCCAACATATCAATTCGAGTACGTTTCAATTGCTTGTTCCTTCATATGAGACTTTCAAAATATCCCATGCATCTTTGGCTCTTGTACACCCTTGAACCCTAGTGAATTCATCAATGGGCAGAGAAGTGAAAATTTTGGTAAGTGCTTGCGAATTCGCCTTAGCTGCACTTTTATCAGTTGCAGTCCACTCCTTCATTGGTTTTGGTACCTTCTCACCTTCTTCATTTCGATCCCTAGGTGGATCCCATCCTTCTACTACATCAATCCATGCATCCATATCAATGCTTTGAATTACCTGAGTCATTTGCACCTTCCAATAACCGTAGTTATCAGCATCAAGCACCAATGGTTTGTTAATCATCACAAACTATTGCTTATTCTCCATAGTTACCACAAGATCTTACCTTTTATAGGATAGACAAAATCCTTTGGTTGGTGATCTGCTCTGATACCAATTGATAGTGTTTAGTGAATGACAAACTACTCAACAACTTGTTTTAACAAACATAAATCTCTTTATTAAATTTTATTTGCTTCATCTTTCTACAAAGATTCAACCCAAACATGTTTTACACAATCTTAAACACACTTCAGAATG
Source organism: Iberis amara (assembly GCA_900406375.1). Lineage (NCBI taxonomy): Eukaryota > Viridiplantae > Streptophyta > Magnoliopsida > Brassicales > Brassicaceae > Iberis > Iberis amara. The sequence goes on from OVAV01003281.1 coordinate 9,399, forward strand.
TCACCTACAACTTTAATAAACCCTAACTCCTAATTCAAATCACCCAGACTCGTAATTCCTCTAAGGAGTAGTGAACACTCACCCAGAACAGCTCTCTGAATATGAAAGCCAAAAGTCATACTTCGCAAGAATAAAGATCTAAAAGTGTTAGCGAGTCCAAAACACTTTTATCTCTTTATATACAACTACTTGAAAACCCTAAAAAGAATTTACAACATATTTTCTTTCTAGAACACTATCCCCTTAAGTATCTCATCCCAAGATCTTCTCTCTAAGATCTTTTTGTTTAGATATTTAAATCCTTTTGTTTCGATCTTCAACCCTTTTGTTCTCGATCTTCACCACAGTATCTTTATCTTTAATAACTTCGCATCTTATCGGCTTTCCTCCAAATTCAAGCTGCTGGATTCATGTCACTGAATCCTCTACCGCTCAACATTATGATTCCACTCAACTCCTTGATTGCTCTTCTGCTGAATCCATGCTTTCAGATTTGAGATCTCAACAATGTAAACGTAAAATCAATATATATATATATAATGAATTCAGGTTCCTTCGGTTGTGTTACTGTTTATCACCTCTTGGCAGGGATATGATCTCTTATTATCAAGTCCTAAGATCATTGTTGATACCGGGTTTAGCACCCAAGATAAAGCCCATTT
>OVAV01003283.1:0-10058 GCA_900406375.1 Iberis amara
ATGAATTTACAAATCTATTAAAACACCATAACCAATAACACTCCCTAAATATATTTTTATGTTTTATCAGCTAATCTACTATATATTAAAATAAAAATTTATTTGAAAAATAATTAGTTTATCGGTTATATATTACAATATATGTCACTGGTATAATAAAAGTTTTAAATTTTATATTAAAATAAAAAATGTCTAAAAATTAATTAATTAATTTATTGACCAAAAAATAACAGAGTAATATGTACAATGTAACAAATAAATCAAGTTTGGACAATGTCGGTCGTAATAGATAAGATTGTAGCTTGAAGCTAGAGGGAAGAGTAGTTGCTGGCCGTGGGAGCTCTTTGGTATGAGTGTGATCTTGGTTTGCCTCGTTAAAATCTGAATCTAGAAAACCATGTGGGATAAAACTAGAAGCAGGAAAAAGAGTACAGACCTTCGACCACTACCTAGGAGTCACCCGAGAGAAAAAGTCAGAGGAGTAGTCCAAGAGGTTTTCTAAGGGGGACTAGCGATGGATGGCTAGCCAACGATCCCGAAGCCGATGATGTGGTGATGACGGACTGTAATGAAGGCTTTTGAGGCATTCGGAAATGCCTCGGATAATGCGATCCGAAGGGTGGTAGAGGATATAGGTGGTCTGTCATGTATTTTGGCATTTCTTTCACGACGGATGTGATATATGGAAGCAAAGCTTGAGAAGAGTGGCATCTAACCGAGTATGTGATGTGTGACGTAAGGCACGTAGCGTAGCTGACCAATCCGGAGTAAGACGATGGTGGAGTAGCGGCGTGACAAGATCGGACCACAGTGTAAAGGAATATGGACATGCAAAGAACAAATGATCTCTTGTTTCATCAGGTTCCCCACACAAAATACAAGGCTGATGTTGTCCCCAAATGCGCATGCGTCTCCCTGTTGCCAACCTGTCAAGCACAACAAGCCACGAGATGAAAGCAAACCTAAGGACAGATTGTGCAAACCAAATGGTTTGTGCCCAAGGTAAGTGAGAGTATGATGGACTTAGCTGTTTCCAAGTTTTTGCAGAGATAATTATATTATCTCTATTGTCCAGTATATTTTAATTTTCATCTTATTATCTATGTACAATTATATTTATAGATTTTTTATAAAATAATTTAATTCAAAATTTTTGATTAAATAAATATAATTTAAAAATATATATATATATATATATATAGGACATTCTCAAAAATACCACATTTTTAGGTTGTGTTTCAAAAATACTACACTCCCAAATTGTTTCAAAAATACCACAAAATATTTTTGTTTTAAGAATACAACAATTTTAAAATAGCTTTAAAATAAAATTTAAACCCTAAACTCCAAGATTAAACCTTAATCCCTTCAAAAATGTTAAACTCTAACTAGTGAACCAAACCCAAAATTTTAAATTTTAAACCCTTCAAATTCAATTTTTATGTCTATGGTATTGGTGACAAAAAAAAATGTTTGTGGTATTTTTGTAAGAAACAAATTTAATGGTTTTTTTTAGAATAATTGAGAGTGCGGTTTTTTTGGAACATGCACTTATTTTTGTGGTATTTTGTGAAATTGTTCTATTTGTATTACTAACTGATTAAAGATGTTATATATATATATATATTTAATAAAAAAACATATTTAAATAGATAATTCATATTTTGATTATCATATATTTTATATTTAAAAATAATATAGTACCAACGATGAGTTGGCCCAGTTGGTTTAAGCGCAGTCGTTGGTGATGTTGTGCTCCTGGGTTCGATTCATGGTGGGAGAGGTCTGCTCTCCAAAGGAGAGTTATATAACATGGTTTGGGCTTCGCCCTGGGAAGATGTACGGGATTCGGTCCGAAACTCCCTGATCATATAAAAAAATAATAATATAGTAATTATATTTTATCACAATATACAATTCATAGCATTTGTTATTATAAATTTATTTTGATATTTATATATTATTTGTAATCATAATTAAAATATATTTCATAATTTTTTTGTTTAAATTATTCTAATCTAAACTTATATTTTGTAGTATAAATTATCTTTTCGACTATGCGAAACATCATCCACTTAGATATCAATTATATGTATTACTAAATACTATAATTTAGCTAGTTTCCGTTTACATGCATATAGTACAAAAGAGAAAATTATCTCTAGTACTATAAATAGTGTTCAAATTACACAAAATATCATATAGTCCATAAATTACCACTTATACCATATTACTTTAGTGTAAAAAGACATAATTGTCATTCCATTTACTACCCAATTTTTTTTATTTCCCTCACTTTAAAAATAAAAATAAAAAATAAAATCAAAACCGTCAACTCAACACTCTTCCCAAAGTTCTCTTCTCTCTCCACTCTCTTCTCTCTCTTCATCATCTCCATTAGAGAACCACCTCCATTGTTCTCTCTTTCTTCTTTAACCATTGCATTTCATCTTCATTATTTGCGAAAAATGTTAGGCTCCACGAGTTCAAGAAGATCTTATCGAAAGAAACCTAAGGATCCACATGCATCGGGGAGCAAACATCCCGAAGTTTTCCACTGCGATTATCAGAGAGACACTGTGCTTGATCCTCCAACACTTCTTGTTTTGGTCCATTATAGGAATTACCAATACGAAAGTTGACCCTATCCGAGAAATTGGTCCACCAAATGTTATGCATATCTCTTTATCACTTCAAAGAAACACGAGATGTGGTTTGTCTTCGGTGGACATCCTTTCAGGTTCTCACTGCGTGAATTTGGCATGTAAATTTTAAGTGTATTATTTCCATGTAATTGACGAGCACCTGGAAAATGTTACAATTGAGGTTAGGCATGCTTGTAAATTTTTTCTTTGAGTTTGTTGATCGATATATTTACTTGTGTTTAAAAAATATAAAATTTTATGTCATTCCAGGAAACGGAAAGTGGTGCAGAGGATGGGCGAGTATGTGATTCAGGGTTGGGTACAATTAAGGTAAAAAAAGCATTTTAAAGAAATTTTAGTTCAGTATCTCGTGGACCATACAACATTTGTCAGTTTTTTTTGTCCATCAGAAGAACATGGACAAGTCTGCATTGGTGGGATCATATACTGAATAGCTGGTTCATTCGCATGTTGGTTGATGGACACGACCGGTTCAATAGACATAAATAGAATGCTACATGGAAATGGAACATCTTTGTTAATAATTTCGTCCATAATTAGACATAAATTTTTACTTTAATTTGGCTATTTTTTCTAACATTAGTTGAAGTTAACAAAAATATGCACAAAGGGTCCACAAATTATATGTTCATAAATTAATGACAAAAATCCTTAAGTCCATCACTTATTCATTTTACAGCACATTTATGAAAATACTGTTTCAATTGTATTGTTAAAAAGGAGCATTTCCATATTAGAAAGACCGAAATACATGGATGAGTAAATGATACATTGTCCGCTGGAGACACATGGAAATTATTGAAGACGAACCATGAAGTTGTCCACCACAACAACCAGTGGACACCAAAGTGTCTAACCATGGACGAATCGAGACATTTTGGTGGTTGGACTAACATATTGACAAACCATGGATAATTTTAACAACATAAAGTAAGTACACCATCATATGTTGACAATAAAACATCTACAGTGATACTAAGGCCAAAATATAAATGAATTGGTCCATATGGTTCAGATGGACGTACAAAAAATCAATGGACGATTTTTGCTCATCCACATCCTATTAACCATTGGTTAATACATTAAATGCCATTAACGGTACATCAAATCATACATGGTCAAGCTTCGTTTCTTTGCCAAAACCAGCGAGTGTAGCTGAGGGCAATAATGAAATTTCTTGCATGCCACAATACCACTCATTTGTGATATTTCTTGTAATAAAACATGGTTTTGGCATTTTTTGAAAATGCTGTCTACCAATTATGGTATATTAAACAAAATTTCCTAAATCAAATAAATATATTTTCTCTTTTTCTTATATGTTTCCTATATAGCAACTTAACAAGTTTTATGTTTTTTTTGCTTGTTAAAGGACATACTAACTTAACCAAGTTTAAATAATCATAATGATAATGATAGAATACGATTCATGATCAAACATTAATCAAGAAGATACAACAAAACCAAAAACAAAAAACTAAATGGAGAATAATACATCAAAGCACTATTAAAGATTTGAAGAAACAAACAACAAAAAAACATTAATGACTTTTTGTACAGAGTTCTTGACTAATCAAGACAATACATGATAATGACTTCCGTTTTGTTTCTTCACATTTATCGCATCCAACTTCCCCACCCTTCTCGCACCCAACTTTTCCACAAACTCATCGATATTCCGATCGGATGAGCCACCGCGAGAAACCGCCGCCTCCGCCTCCTCCTTCCACTTCAAGGCATTCTTCTTTAGCTCAGTCGCTTTTTCTCCTTTGGTAACCTCTCTGAGCCTCTCCTCCACTTCCTCTCTTGGCACCAACCTATCCTCTGCCTCTCCACGGCCGAGTCTCACTCCCGTCTTGAAAACATCGATCATGTAGAGGGCGTTGGTGACTTGATCTCCCCACTGAGGAGAACAAACGGTCGGGACTCCGGAAGACAGAGCTTCCATAGTCGAGTTCCAACCACAATGAGTCAAGAAACAAACCACGGAAGGATGAGCCAAGACTTTCTCTTGCGAACACCATTCGACGATTTTGCCTCTCTCTTTGACTTCTTCGGGTAAAACATGCCGCTCTTTGTTTATACCCAACTCCTGTTTCCTAATAACCCACAAGAACGAAACGCCTGCGTTTGATACCCCGTAAGCGATCTCATTGATTTGCTCTTGTGTCACGTAAGCCACCGTCCCGAATGAGATGTAGACAACAGAGGAAACAGGCTGCGAGTCTAACCACTGCATGCAATCATCCGTAGGCTCAGACATATCTCCTTTGATGTCATCATTAGTTAACGATTTAGCCACTTTGTAAAGCGGTCCGAGTGGTCTAATAACGCAAGGGAGAGAAAGGCTTGACATGTGGTCAATGAGGTCTTGCTCCAAGGAGTGGAAAGTGTCAATGAGAACAGAGAAAGTCTTGTCAAGCCTTGTGATCTGGTCTAGTATCACTTCCCTCAAAGCAGAGTAAGGAGTGAATGGGTGAATGAACGAAGGAATCTCATCGTGCTTCAAAAGAGGCATGCAAGGGATTTGGACATCGGTCTCGGGCTCTGTTTCGGTCGGGAACTTAACTAGTTTGTGTTGGTAATAGTAATAAGAGGCTAAGCATGCGCAAGATTGGACCCAGAGAAGAGCACAAGGGATTTGAAGATCTTCAGCTACATCACAGACCCAAGAGACGAAAGGGTTGTTGATTAGACATGTCACGGGCTGTTTCGTCACTTCCTCGTATCGTTTAACGAGGTTCTTGATTTCTCTTTTGCCGACCAGCTCGAGATGTGGTCGGAGGATGGTGAAATCGTTTCTGGTCGCGTCATCGTCTTCAGGGAGTCCGTCATCGAAGAAATCGAACCGGAGATAACCTTGACCGATTGGTTTAAGGACACGGTCTGGCATTTTGTTTGCGGTTCGCATTTTTTTGCCCCATGACTCGGTGGTGACGAAAGTAATGAGTAAACCTTTAGAAGCTAAGAGCTTGCCGAGACGAAGAAGTGGACTAACATGGCCTTGTCCTGGAAAAGATACGAGCATCACATGAGGAGGTAGAGGAGGAGAAGATTCTAGCTCCATCTTTCTAACTTTTTATGTATTCTGCTGTTTACTGTTGTTAGAAGAGACAAGAGATACGCTTAAATAGAAGACAGAGAAGGTGAACAATTTTAAGACTCAATTCCCACCGTCACTTTAAAATGTCGACTGCAATTTTTTGTTTTTTTTATTGCCTTCTTATTTTGAATTATTTTACTAATAAAAAAAGCGACTTGGGTCAGTGGGTGACGTGGGCATGTGACTTCCCACTCGTTTGTTTTCTTGGTTAAGTCAAATAGAGAGATCATAAAGCAAAATAATGTTACCATTATTTCCTTTTTTTTTACGCTCTAATATGGAAATATATTTGCAACTATAGTATTTGGTAGTTAATTACTAGGTGGCACGAAACAGACCTCCCTCAAATGATAGGTGTGGACATTCGGCTACTCATTTAGATTTGAAACATTTTTTTATACTAATTCAACTGAATTTTAAAATTTAATGTATAAGACACGAAAAACTCATTATTCCAATAAATCACACAACTTAATACTTTAAATAATTTTTTCATAAATATATTAATATCTATATACATAACATTCAACAAAACAAAAACTTATATATAACTATATATTTAATAAAATAATCATAAGTTCGGGTATCCCTACGAATTTATTCGCATTCTGGGTAATTTCTATTCGGGTATCCAAATTTCTAGAATACAATAACCATTTGGATATATTATTGTTTCGATTTTTGTTCGAGTTTTTTTTTATCGGGTTCGAGTTTCGGATTTTTCCCCACTCCTAAGATTTCAAGTGTGAGTTCTCTTCATAAAATTCGCCATCTTATATGGTAAATTATTTCTGATTACATAGTGGTTACAAAAAGCTTAGCTCGTAAAAAACGAAAATGCAAAAATTGTTGTATCAAATTTGGCGAGTTTGATAAGTGTATTAATCACACTTTGTTCCAATGTTGTCAAGCTCAATTAGATTTCCTTATAATAGTTTGTTTGAAAATTTGGACTACCTATTCCAGCAGAATCAATATTAGAAGAGATTCAAGAGAAGTGGTAGAAGCGTCAAACCCTTATCCATGGATAGTTGAGTTCTACCGAAAGGCCAAAAACGTAAATGATCTCTCTTCTACATGATGAGTCGAAAGTTATTTTTGGACCATGTAGCGCAATATTCGCCTTGGACTCCCCAAAAAATTTGGTTTGCTTGTCAGGATACGATGATTGAGAGGTCAGTTGATTGGCCACCCTTTTCCACAGATTGCAGGAGTTGGCCAGATTGAGATACCATCTACAAGCTTTTTACCATCTTATATATCTATAGGAATTCAACCTCCCGAGTCGATTACCTCGCTTCTCTATCAATATCTTATCGGCATAAATTCTCTGTAGTGTGTTGTTCTATTTCTGTGTGGCTAGTCACACCATCTTAAACTTGAGCAATAGAATAACATATTTGTGTAAAAAAAAAAAGAAATATATCACTCTCATGCCTAAACTTTATTATAAGTTTATGTCTAAAAAACATCTCAATAACCTCTTCATTTCCTTCTTGAGATTTTGGACTAGTCAATCTGCTGGCGTCGGTATCTACCTTTTTTGTCCCTTTTCTAGTTTATTTTATTGATTTTAGTCTATGGTCTTATTTTCTTGTGCCTTATTCTTATGGAGAATTAGCTATGGAAGAGCTAAGTTTAGAGATCTGGGTAAGGAGATCTATGATAGAGCAGGAATCATCAAATCGCTAAGTTGACAGAGTGATTTGGGTCGCTAAGGACCCTGACTTCATCGATGGTGTTTGTCCCCAATCTACATACACTTCTCCTCCTTTGTGGGCTTCAACATTGCTTTCCAGTGGTCACTTCTCTTTCGCTCTCCAATATCGGGCGCTTTGAATCAAGGATGACCAGCTCCTCCATTTTGGTCAAATTTGGTTGGGACTTCAACAGAGTTTCGCACATCAAATTTACTTTCTTGCACGTTTGGTGAAGGTCTAGTTTGTTGGTGAGGGTGTCTTTTGGTTGTGTCAATTTATGTTTTTTTACGATCCGAATGTTTTAAAGATTTGGTCCATGCCAAAATCCCATTAAGGAGATCCTAGACCTATTTAATCCAAAGAACAACACAATAGAGAAGCTCGGCCAAGAGGAGATATTTAGGACAAAAAAACAATAAATACGTACTTAACCTAGAGAAATTGGCGGAATCCAAGCTTTATGAGCTAGAAACCATATTCATTATGTCATCTTCCAACAATCACTTAACCTATATATAAAAGAGTAGGGGACATCATATCAATGCCTTTCGTTTTTAAGCAGAATTCACACATTATTAGCTTGCACTTGTACACTATACTGCCTAGTTTATTTTTCTTTTATTCATCTTTTGTTCACTTCAAATTACTAAATCAATTTTAAGTTTAATTGTCTCTCTTTTAAATTCTTGGTTAACTCTTGGTCATAATCATAAATCATACTAATAATTTAATTTAGTGTAATTTGACACATACAAATCTAAAATGGTAATAGATACTCAATTATTAAGAATTTAGTAAAAGGTGTGGTTTGGAAATGGACTATATAGTAAGATTAGTCGATGCATTAATAATAACAATAATTCTGTGCAAATGGAATCAATAAAATTTATACAAGTCGAGTTTGTTAATACACTTATGAATTCTAAATTGGGGAACTTTTAAAATACCATCATTTTTTATTATAGTTTCAAAATTACCACACATTCTCAATTGTTCCGAAGTTATTAAAAAAGCTTTTGTTTCAAAAATATTATAAGTTTCAAATACTATACAACTTTAAATGAATAATAATTCCCAAAGCTTGAATAAGTGAATACAAATTAAAAATTTTAAATATATATCTTTGAATTTACATTTTTAGGTTTGTAATTTCTTATAATTTTTTATATATAATTGAGAGTATGTTCTTTATTTATCCTATAGAATAATGTTGATGATATTTCATAAAATTCAACATTTTTATAATGGTACTTTCTTTGAAATATGTAGAATGTTTATATGCTTTGGGAGATGAGATAAACCACCAGTCAACAAACTATACACCGTATTCACATGTTAGTCTACCAACATCCCCAATAATATATAACTTCTAACCACCAATGTAGCTGAAACGGACCCTTGTTGGGCTGTTGCGAGATATTTTTGGACAAGAATATACTGTAAAGAAACGGCGTGATGAAACTAAAATTCTCTTCTTCTCTCATGATCTGGAAAATATCATAGACTTATTTCTCCAATACGTCTCTACTACCATTAGTTCGTTCCACAAAAGTTTAAAGTTGACGTGTTAGTATTCCGTTGGTTACATAATAAGAGGTTGAGTCTATTTTGTTCAAGAGTAGTTAAAAATACACTAGTAGTACTATCTATATCCACGCATAAAGCTATAGATTTGTTTTGTTTTGGTTTTCAGTACTGGCTCTTAATCGTGACATGCACCTATTCTTCATTTACAGGTTGTGAGTGTGATACTTTTGTTATATCATGCAAATATATGAAACCGAACGATATTAAAAGTTTAAAAACACTGTAAATTTAAACGGCTGAAATGGAGAAAATATATAATTAATATTTAAATATACAACGATCAAAAGAAATACGCTTTGACCGAAACAAAAAGTTGAAAAGGATGACTGAGGCGACCAGTGGCGGATCTGGAACATTTTTTGACCAGAGGCATATAAATAGCAAAAAATATAGTATATAACTATAGAAAATGATACACCTATAAATGAATTCTACGTGCACTTATAGCTTGAAAGTTTTTGATCACCATTTCATTTGTTACATCTTCAAATAATTTTTTTCGATGTAACAAATAAGACAATCACTAAGAAACTGATCACCGATGCGATTATGTAGTACGCTCTTCACAATCTTCATTCCTGAAAAACACATTTCAACTGTAGGAGTCGCAACATGCAAAGTTAAAGTCAACTTCAAAAACCTATAAACTAAAAGATGAGAAAGATGCTTCTTGGTTTCTAAATTTTAATCCATAATTCAAATATTCGAGTTAGATAATTATAATATCATAAAAAATTAAAAGATAATAGAATCATAATCTCAATTTCACAATAAAACTAACCTTAATGTCTTAATTTCGTAACAAGAGAATTTGAAGTTGTTGAATTTTTTTTTACGAAAAAGTAGAAAGAAAAACTTTTGTAGGGTTTTTTCAAAAAAATTATTTATTAGTTACCTTATTCTAATTGGATTTAACAAAAAACTCAATTTTACTATAATACAAACTAAGCTTAAATATAAATTTATAAATATTTGTAATGGGGTCAAAGTATTTTTTTCTCA
>OVAV01003284.1:0-10057 GCA_900406375.1 Iberis amara
AAAATTCAAAAGTCTAGTTGAAAACAGATTTCAATCAAAAATTGTCACTCTCTTTAGTGACAATGGTGGAGAGTTCATAGCCATGGCTTCCTTTCTAGCTACTAATGGCATCACTCACCTCACTACTCCACCTCATACCCCTCAGCACAACGGCCTCTCAGAACGTAAGCATCGAAATATTGTTGAAACAGGCTTGTCTTTGTTGACACATGCCTCTGTTCCAGCTGCGTTCTGGTCATTTGCTTTTGCGACGGCAACTTACCTCATTAACCGTCTTCCCTCTTCTGTTCTCAACTATCAAACCCCATTCTTTAAACTCTTTGGTGAGTCACCTAATTACACCAAACTACGAGTGTTTGGGTGCCTCTGCTTCCCTTGTCTCCGACCCTATACTAACAACAAACTTCAGCCTCGTTCTTCGTCTTGTGTCTTCCTCGGTTATTCTCTAACTCAAAGTGGCTATTTCTGCTACGATCCCACCAGCTCTAGACTTTATGTTTCTCGTCATGTTCAGTTTGTTGAAAATCTTTTCCCTTTCTCTAGGTCACTCACTGATTCTATCACCAACTTACCCCCAAGTGGAGATTTTTCTTCTGTTGCAGGTGAATCATATGTAACTCCTATCACCATACAACCTCAGCAAGTGCCTCCACCTATACCTGTTGTTCCGGCACCAGTTCCAGCTACTGTCCCAGTGTTTACTGCCCCCGAACTAGAGGCTCCTAAGCCAGAGATAATTGCTGAAACTGAGACTCTTGTTCCTGCTTCAGCTCCTGAGAATCCGGTTCCAGCTCCTNATCACAACTTACCCCCAAGTGGAGATTTTTCTTCTGTTGCAGGTGAATCATATGTAACTCCTATCACTATACAACCTCAGCAAGTGCCTCCACCTATACCTGTTGTTCCGGCACTAGTTCCAGCTACTGTCCCAGTAGTTACTGCCGCCGAACCAGAGGCTCCTCAGCCAGAGATAATTGCTGAAACTGAGACACTTGTTCCTGCTTCAGCTCCTGAGAATCCGGTTCCAGCTCCTGCTCCTATTCTCACCACTCAACCTGTCTCTGTCTCTCAACCTGTTGAAGACACTCAACCATTGAACAACCATCCAATGAGAACAAGAGCAAAGAACAACATTTCCAAGCCATCACGGAAATTCAGTTTCACGGCAATTCAAAATTCAGTTCAGGAAGTGGAACCTGCATCTTATTCTCAGGCTCTTAAAGATCAAAACTGGCGCACAGCAATGTCCGCGGAGTTTGATGCTCCGCTTCGCAATGGTACGTGGGACTTAGTTCCTTCTAATGACACCTATAATCTTGTTGGATGCAGATGGGTGTTTCGTCTCAAACGGCGTCAAGACGGCTCCATTGAGCGCTACAAAGCTCGGCTTGTTGCAAAGGGCTTCCACCAACGTCCTGGTCTTGATTACTTCGAAACATTCAGTCCAGTCATCAAACCAGCTTCAATTCGCATTGTTTAAGTCTTGCAACAAGCTGTAACTGGCCATTACGACAAATNACTTATTCTCAGGCTCTTAAAGATCAAAATTGGCGCACAGCAATGTCCGCGGAGTTTGATGCTCAGCTTCGCAATGGTACGTGGGACTTAGTTCCTCCCAATGACACCTATAATCTTGTTGGATGCAGATGGGTGTTTCGTCTCAAACGGCGTCAAGACGACTCCATTGAGCGCTACAAAGCTCGGCTTGTTGCAAAGGGCCTCCACCAACGTCCTGGTCTTGATTACTTCGAAACATTCAGTCCAGTCATCAAACCAGCTTCAATTCGCATTGTTTTAAGTCTTGCAACAAGCTGTAACTGGCCATTACGACAAATCGATGTCAATAATGCCTTTCTTCAAGGTCATCTTCATGAAGCTGTGTACATGAAACAACCGCCTGGATTTATCTCTGAAGCATATCCAAATCATGTATGCAAGTTAAAGAAAGCTCTATACGGTCTAAAACAGGCTCCTCGTGCCTGGTATAATGTGCTTCGGGGGTTCCTTCTTGATTCTGGTTTTGTCAATGCTCTTAAAGACACATCTTTGTTTGTTCTCAATCACAAGTCTGGCATATTGTTTCTGCTTGTGTATGTCGATGACATTGTGATCACAGGTAGCTCTTCATCCTTGGTGCAACAGTTCATTGATATCCTCTCTCGACGCTTTTCCCTAAAGGACCTTGGCAACTTGAACTACTTTCTCGGCATTGAAGTAACTCGCACCTCAGCTGGTCTTCAGCTAACTCAGACTAAGTATATCACTGATCTGCTCCAAAAAGTGAATATGATTGATGCAAAACCAATCTCTACTCCTATGGCTGAATCGCAGACTCTGTCTCGTTCTAAAGGGACTGCTCTGTCTGATCCTTCTCAATNTTCTCGACGCTTTTCCCTAAAAGACCTTGGCAACTTGAACTACTTTCTCGGCATTGAAGTAACTCGCACATCAGCTGGTCTTCAGCTAACTCAGACTAAGTATATCACTGATCTGCTCCAAAAAGTGAATATGCTTGATGCAAAACCAATCTCTACTCCTATGGCTGAATCGCAGACTTTGTCTCGTTCTAAAGGGACTGCTCTGTCTGATCCTTCTCAATATCGTATGATCATTGGTAGTCTTCAGTATCTTCTCTGTACAAGACCTGACATTGCGTTTGTTGTAAACCGACTATCACAGTATATGCACTCACCCACTGATGAACATTGGACAGCAGCTAAAAGAGTGCTTCGCTATCTCTGTGGTTCGCGTAATCGAGGCTTATGGTTCTCGGCCTCAAATCCTCTGCATCTTCACGCTTACTCTGACTGGACCGGAGATAGAGATGATTACTGCTCAACCGGTGCTTATTTGGTCTTCCTTGGCAAACACCTTGTCTCTTGGTCCTCTCGGAAGCAATCAACTGTCGCTCGATCATCAACTGAAGCAGAATACAAGTCTGTAGCTGACACTGCTTCTGAAATTGAATGGGTACAATCACTTCTTCTTGAGCTCGGTGTTAAGCTCAACCAAACCCCCGTCATCTACTGCGATAATGTGGGCGCAACCTACCTGTGTGCAAATCCTGTTTTTCATTCAAGAATGAAACATGTCGGTGTGGACTATCACTACATTCGCCGCCTCATACAGTCTAATCTGCTGCGTGTTACTCACGTCGTCTCTGCTGATCAACTGGCAGATTGCCTCACGAAACCACTCTCTCGGGCTCGTTACATTCCTAGCATTAACAAGATTGGTCTCAACTCCCTTCGTCCATCTTGAGGGGGCGTATTAGTATCACATTATAGCTCAATTAGTATCTAATCATATCTCCTGTAATCTCCTGTAATTATGTCTTATTTCCTTCTTGTCATGTATATATACTTCTCTGTAATACTCTGTTTATTATCAATTGAAAACCCTTTCTCTATACTCAGGAGCTAGTGGATTTAATCGGCTCCTGAAATCAGCAGCATACATAAAACGCACCGGTCGGTCTATGTTTCCTCCACGTGTTTTTACCAAACATGTCCATAGATAGGCATTTGCAATAACAAACGTCGACAAGTGAAGCTCAAGCGGACAGCGAGTTGACTCGTTCTTCGCTCGTTCTCTAAGCTTTGATATGTTTTCTACAGTCAACTCAAGTGTGACACGGACTACATCAGAGCTGATCTTCTCAATAGGAGGCAGTTTTAGTGATCTCAAGTCATTGTCTTTTTCATCTGAGAGATACAATAAAAGATCTAAGATTTTTGCATTGAGACATTCAGGAACATTGATGATAATACGGTCTAAAGAGGGAGTTAAATCCATTGGTAAAGTAGTGGTTCCATGTTTACATATATGAGCCCATGATTTAAAAAATCTAACCGATGTTTTACCGTCCATAACAGAATGATGAGCTGCAAAACCGATGCAGAAGCCATGCTTAGGGAACAATGTGACTTGAAGTGAAAGAGCAGAGGGTGAGTCACATGAAACCGGAAACTCAGGAATCAAAGAACGTATCTCCGTCTCCGGACGTAGTCCCTTTCCCGAAACAATGGAGAAATTAGCGTCACTCTCAGCGACTGTTAACGAGACAGAGTCGCCAGGGAAAACGACGATATGTGGTTTAGGATCTTGTGGATCCCACTTGAGTCGTCCTGCGAGAGGGAGGTAGTGGCCGAGGACGATAGAGAGAGAGAGAGTTCAAGCTTTGGGAGGATCACAGAGTAGAAGGATTAGAGAGAGGAATCTGTACAAAGTAGTTTGTAGAAGACAAGTCTCTCTGACTCTCTGTAGGATGGAATTTTATCCACCTTAAGTCGAAAAAGGTGAATGGGAGAGGTTGAATGTTTCATCTGGCGGGGTTTAGGAGTTTTCTTTGAATGGTGGTGGGACTCTTGCAAGAAAAGAGGTGATTAAAAGGAGATAGTTGACGAATACACAGCGAATATATTTGACACGTGTCTAGGGCGAATCCCTAGGCGACAACAGCAGCCGTCAACCTCTCGCTATCTGTTTCTCGAAGCCATGGCTTCCGACGGCTTACCGCCGGACAAGTCATCTCTGCCTCCAGCTTCTTCACAACCTGCATCTCCTAAACAGAAATCGACTTGGGCAAATATAGCAGGCTCCTCTTCAGGTTCTCTCTCCAAACAAAACTTAGATTTTCAAGTCTCAGATGGTGCAGCCCTACTGAGTATTCCTGACGATATTCTGGAAGATCAAAATCAGCTTTGGAAGCCATTCCTCATTGGCCGGTTTCTAGACTCTGCTCCCCACATTGCCAAAGTTCATGTTATTGTTAACAAGATTTGGACCTTTGGTGATAAAACAGTTAAGATTGATGTTCATGCCATTAATCAGTCAACATACAAATTCAGAATTCAGGACCCTCTTATTCGGCGTAAAATACTATCCCGAGGACTTTGGAGTATCGCTGAAGTCCCTGTTGTTCTATCAGAATGGAACCCAACAGCACTATCCGCCCCTCCATCGCTTAAGTCTATCCCACTATGGGTCGATTTTAAGAATCTGCCTCCTCAGCTAATGTCTCATAAAGGACTTCAATGGATTGCCAGTGTCCTAGGAGACCCAAAGCATCTACATCCCTCAACTCTTGCTTGTAACACTTTTGATTCAGCTCGCATCTTCATTCACACGGACCTCACCAAGGACCTTCCAACAAAAATGCATCTTGATAATAAGAAAGGTTTCACAGCAGATATTGATGTGTTTTATCCTTGGCTACCCTCTAGATGCTCAAAATGTTGCAAATGGGGTCATCTTGCCGATGTTTGCTTGTCAGGCTCCTCACCCTTGGATGTTCCACCTACAGATCCATCCTCCACTCAATCTCTTACTGACAAAGTCCAAAAAAATACCAATGATCTTCCCACTCAGCCACAGATTCTTCCAATCACAGTTTCGGAAACTAAAAAATCAGTCCAACAATGAGCCTCTTACTACAGATTATAATACAAAGCAATGGACTACAGTCTCACCAAAAGGTCAAAAGAACGCTCAAGCCACTTCATCATTAATTACTCAAAGGGTAAATGAAAGCCATATTTCCCCTTCACGGTTCTCTGCACTATTAGAGGATGAATCTGAGACTACACAGAACCTTGAGGGCAATCCAAGTGGGAAAGATCATGACTTAGAGGAAGGGGAGTTAAATGTGGGGACAACTGCTCCACATGATAACAAACCCAATCTTACTGATGGATCTGCTGCTGAAGCAGAATCCTCTATGGACTCACAATCTACTCTTACACGACCAATCATTCCTCGGGCCTCTAAAGGGTCTTCAAAGTCAGTTTCTTCTCAGCCATCAAACTCAGTCCTCACAAAGGAAGTTGCTTCGTCTCACAAGGGGAGACAGGGCTCTCATAAAAAGAATTAATGTCAGTTTTCTCTTGGAACATGCGTGGCTTCAACAAGGCCAAAAAGCATACAATCGTTAAAAATTGGGTTACAAACCTTTCATCCTCTTTCGGTTGCCTACTTGAAACGCGTGTTCAAGAGTCTAATGCCAACCGTATTTGCTCTAAAGCTCTTCCTGGTTGGTCCTTACTTTCTAATTATGAATTCAACTCTCTTGGTCGGATTTGGGTGGTGTGGAACTCTACAGTTACAATCACTCCAATGTATAAAACTGCTCAACTAATCACTTGTTCTGTGGTTAATGGAGAACAAAATTTTCTTGTATCGTTTGTATACGCCTCAAATTCTGAGGATGAACGGGCTCTTCTTTGGCAGGATCTACGTGATCATAGTGCTCTTCCATTATTTAATAGCAAGCCTTGGCTCATTTTGGGGGATTTTAATGAGACTCAATCTCTAGCTGAACACTCTGGACTATCACAGTTTACTGCTGGAATGAGACCCTTTAAAACAATGCTAGCAACTTGTGGATTCTCTGATCTTCACTATCGAGGCCCCCTTTTCACTTGGACCAACAAACGTGAAGCTCAACCTATTTGCAAAAAACTGGATCGGGTATTGATTAATCCATGTTGGCTGTCAATTTTCCCTGCATCTTTTGCTATCTTTGAATCCGGAGGTACTTCTGACCATCTTCGAAGTGTTGTATATCTCTCGAACAGTATTGCCGAGACACGAAAGCCTTTTAAGTTCTTAAACTTGCTTGCATCTCATGAAAACTTCCTCGAGACTATACAGAGTTGCTGGCTAACCTCTCCTCCTCTGTATTTATCCCGAACAGCTTTGCATCGTTTTCATAAGAAACTCAAGCAACTGAAATTGCCTTTAAGGCACCTGAACAGAACCAAGTTTGGAAATATTCCGGTCAGATCAAAGGAGGCATATGATCATTTAATTTATTGCCAAGATGCTGCTATTCGTAATCCCACATCTGCTACCTTTACAGCTGAATCTGAAGCCTTCTCTCGGTGGAACAATGTTTCTAGTTTGGAAGAATCTTTTTACAGACAAAAATCCAAGGTTCACTGGCTGAAACATGGAGATAAAAATACTCGCTATTTCCATCTTATGTCAAAAGCTAGAGTGTCGCGGAATGCCATAAGAATAATTAAGCGATCATCAGGAGAGATTACTACCTCCTCCAGCGCCATTAAAGATGAAGCTGAAAACTGGTTTAAAACTTTTCTTCAGAGGACCCCAACTGACTACACATGCATTGATACATCGGATTTGGCTTCACTCTTAAGCTTCCGATGTAGCCAAAGTCTTCAAAATTAGTTGACGCATCCAGTATCAGCAACTGAAATCTTATCAGCATTGAACTCTCTGCCAAATAACAAAGCTCCTGGGCCAGACGGATTTACCAAGGAGTTTTTTGTTTCAGCCTGGCAAATCATAGGTTCCGACTTTACCATCGCTATCCAATCTTTTTTCCAGAATGGTTTCTTGCCACATGGGGTAAATTCAGCAATCCTAGCTCTGATTCCGAAGCATGAAGACGCTATGGAAATGAAAGATTACCGTCTGATTGCTTGCTGCAACCTGCTCTATAAAGTGATCTCAAAAATCCTTGCAAACCGACTTAAACTACTACTTCCGGGTTTTATACAACCGAACCAATCCGCCTTCGTCCAAGGTAGGTTGCTCATGGAAAACTTGTTACTGGCTACTGAGCTCGTCAAAGGATACCACAAGCCAAACATTACACCAAGATGCGCTTTAAAAGTTGACTTAGCTAAGGCTTTCGATTCCATACAATGGGACTTCATAGTCTCCTTGCTTCGGGCAATTGCAGTTCCAGAATTGTTTATCAAATGGATTTTTACATGTATCTCTACAGCCTGGTTCTCGGTCCAGGTAAATGGGGAATTGGTCGGTTTCTTCAAGAGTAATAGGGGTCTGAGACAAGGCTGCTCACTTTCTCCCTACCTCTTCGTCATGGCTATGAATGTACTATCAGTCTTGCTTGACAAATCTGCACTCTCGGGAAATTTGGGTTACCACCCAGACTGTAAAGATCTCAACCTGACACACCTTAGCTTCGCTGATGACATATTGATCTTTACCGAGGGATCTATGTCATCTATAGCTGAAGTGTTTCGGATTTTCAATCAATTCACCAGGATCTCAGGCCTTTCCATTAATCCAGCAAAATCATCCTTATTCTCAGCGGGATTATCAATAGAAGAGAAGCAGATCATAACCTCAAGTTTTGGTATTGTGTCATCTACTCTCCCCATTCGCTATCTTGGCCAACCTTTGACTTCTCTATGTATGAATACAAATGATTTTGCTCCATTGATTGATCGAATTAAGCAGAGATTTCAAGCATGGTCAGTTAAATTCCTATCCTTTGCGGGCCGACTGCAATTGTTACAATCTGTTATTCGTAGCTTTACGAATTTTTGGTCCTCTGCCTTCCGCTTACCGGCGGGATGTATTAAGGAGATTGAGAGACTCTCAGCGGCTTTTCTATGGTCTGGCTCCGATCTCAAGACAACAAAAGCCAAGATATCGTGGGATGACTTATGCTATCCAAAATCTGAAGGGGGTTTGGGGTTTCAAAGGTTGAAATTAAACAATACTGTGGCAGGTCTGAAACTTATTTGGCGACTTCTGACATCCACAGATTCATTATGGGTGGACTGGATTAAAATGCACTTGATTCGCACCTGTTCCTTTTGGCAAATCCCACAAACTAATGGATCATGGATCTGGAAAAAACTACTGAAGCTTCGAGATTTAGCTTTTAGTTTCACTCGATCGGTTGTTGGCAATGGCATGAAGGTTTCTTTCTGGTTCGATAATTGGTCACCAATTGGTAGGATCTATGATGTTGTGGGTTTCCGAGGTTTCAGGGCACTTGGTATTTCCCCGTCTGCAACTGTAGCTGAAGCTAGTTCCACAGGTTGGAGTTTTCGCAGTCAACGTCATCCACCCTTGCGTTTACTTGTGGAATCTCTACAATCCACTCCCTTACCAACCTCGACATCTGATGATTTCTACGAATGGAGACAGGAGAATGGTACCTTCTCTTCCCGATTCCATACTTCGCATGTTAGAGAACAACTTCGCCTGCGTAGGCCTCGAGTTGAATGGATGAAACAGGTTTGGTTCCAACACGCCACGCCAAAACATGCTTTCATAACTTGGTTATTGATGTGGAATCGATTGGCAACTGGAGATAGAATTGCACTCTGGAATAGCTCGGCATCTATATCTTGCATTTTCTGCAATTATCATGTAGAATCACGGACTCATCTATTTTTTGGATGCCCATATACCAAAGAAATCTGGTACTCACTTGCATATCCTCTTATGCTTCACTCATACTCTTCAGATTGGGGACAGATACAATCCAGTATTAATGCCCTCACTTCACCCTCTGTAACTCTGATTGCAAAACTGGTTCTTCAAAGTTGTATTCATCACATCTGGATGGAAAGGAACAAGCGAAGACACGATCATCCGCCTCAGTCGACGGCCCTCCTTGTCCGGCAGATTGAATTCTCAATCAAGACTAAAATCACCTCATTACGCGAGGGAAGCTTTCTACCTTTTGATGATCTGCTACAACAATGGTTTAGATCTAGACTTCATTAACTTTATTCTTTTGTCAGATTCTGATTAAAAAACAAACTCTTGTAAAGTTTTTTTGTTGAGAATAAAGTATTGCATCACAACAACAAAAAAAAGGTGAATGGGAGAACCAACGAGTTGACTGAATCTTGAGACGAGTTTGTTACTGGTCTGACTCGGGAGATCTTGTTTATCTTTAACACCATAGATGAAGAAGGTCACACGAGTATGATAGCTCAACTCTCTTTGAAGAGTAAAAAGTATTTATTTTAATTTTTAAAAATGTCTCTCTTTTCGATCTCTATACCTCGCTCAAGCATCAAAAATGGTTTTATATTTTTGACACATAGCCATGCCAAGGGTTATAGAGACTTAAGGCGATTTAACAAATATGGGCCCTTAAATATTAATTAAAAAGTAATAACATTACATATTCAAAAATATATTTATGATAAAGTTTTACTCTAAAAGGATGAATTTACATGATTTTTCTTCCTTTTTTACAATAAATCCCTTTATNTTAAATAGATTTGATGACTATGTTATTCAATTTTTCTTGTGACAT
>OVAV01003285.1:0-10051 GCA_900406375.1 Iberis amara
AAAAGTTTAAGAGTTGGGGTATTTTTCAGGTTTTTTCCCTTATTTATTCCAAAATAAAATATGCAGCAAAATTAATGCCACCTAAAATTTTCAATTTCCTTTGTATATAAAAATACGAAGAATTTTAATAAAGTAATACAAAAATTAGTTTGTAAGATAAATATATCACATATACAATTGTATCAAAAATATTGTTATCTCTGAAAAATACCATAAAAAATAAAAATTGAGAATTAAAATTTTTGAATTTGAATTCTTTAATTAGAGTTTAAAGTTTAATTCAAAGTTTAATTTTTGAAGTTTAAAGTTTAAATTCTAAATTTTAAATTACTTTAAATTTGTGGTATTTTAGAAACAAAATTATTTTTATAGTATTTCTAGAACAATTAAAAATGTACAATCTTTTGGAATTAGAATTAAAAATTCCTATTTACAATCTCTCAAAAATATTTATAAAGCAAGTTCATAACATTGCTCCTAATCAAAGGGTGTCTTTTTTAAGCTAAAAATTCGATAATACAAAAATAATTCTTCATCGTTTAAACCATAGTTCATGATATCATAATTTGTATGTTTTAAGTGTAATAAGTTTTCCGTTGCATTTGAGATAAGTTGTTAGAAACCGGTGAAGATGATATCCATCGGATTGGCGCATTCTCACATTCCCAAAACTTCTTCTTTTTTTTTGTCTAAAAATGTTTTTGTGTATTTGTCTTCCAATTTCTGTATTTCTCAAACCTCCAAAACTCTGTTGTCTGGTCTAAAATGCTAGAATTCATTCAGATAAATTAGTTTTTGTAGTATACCTAATCGAGTTTATTATTCAATCTAAATACACAGACTTATGTATATGCTATTAGCCTAATTAATAATTATTGTACTTCTTAACACGTGACTAATTTGAGAAATATAATACTACTCTCTTTCAAAATATTTGTAGTTTAAAGATTGTACACATATTAAAAAAGTCATTTAATTTTAAGTTTTTTAAAGATAAAACTCGTATTCCAAAATAAATCAACCAATAATAGATCATTATGCATAATATAAAAGGTCAGAAAACATAAAAATGCATTAAATTTTACATTGAAAAATAAAAACAACAATTTTTTTGAAACAATTTTTTTCTCTAAAACTACAATTATTGTGAAACGGAGAAATAATAATAAATCAAATAGTAGATGAGTACCATTCTGTTTGTTAATAATTCTGCTTAATTACGACGCATCAGAACTTCTAGATTAGTAGCAATATTGATTAAAGAATGGTGAAATCTAGAAGTTCATTAATTGCAAAATTAAAATTAAGGGTAGATGGGTAGGGAACAAAACCCTACCACCATTTTCTCCCTTTCTTTATAATCAGTCCTGTCTTTTTCATATAAAGTTATATCCTTTTCCCATTTTTCCTTTTTATTATCTTAATATAAAATGATTACTTCAATTATATATGATTTTAATTTTGAAACAACCACTAGTCGAGTTTGATTAAATCAGCTTTAACTACTAAATGAGGAAAATTACTTCAATTTCATAAATCAAAGAAAAAGCATAACATTTTAATTTTGTTTTTTTTTCAATGGTGTTTTATTAAAGATAACTAAACGATTACAACGATAGAGAGTACTATGATAAAACCCAAGTGGATAGGAAACAATTCTCCAGAGACAAAAGCCAACGGATAAAGAATCATTCCTGGTGCCAAAATCAATTTTAACTTTGCTTTTAGAAGCAAAAGAGACTAATTAACAAAGTAATTATAATATAATTATTATGGATGAAACAAATATTTGAAGATTCATTGACTGTATCAAACACTAAAGCAATGTTCATGTTTATTCAAATAATCATGCTTTATTAGTACCCAGCAAATTCACCAGCTCAGCTGTCTTCACCTTTTGAAATTTCAATCAACTTTTTAGTGCACTAAAGTCATGGTCTTTCGTAGTATCTTCCTTGCTGTGAAGAGACTTATCATAATCTGATAAGTGATAACTCATTTATAGCCACGTCATGATCCTCGCCATCCTCTTGGTAAGTTGACTCTAATTCAAGAATAGCTAGTAACTTTAATGCCTGATCAAAAGTGGCCTCACTAGAATAACCGGTCAGAGGTTCATAATCTCTGGGTACAGGCGACTTGCGTCTGAAACTTGATGCTGATCATCTCCTTGTTAGCTGCTTCTCAGAGATAAAACTGCTATCTTTTTGTAGGCCATGTTCTCCTAAGAGTTTCCTCAGTAACTTAAGAAGAGAATCAAACTGTCTCACTCTCTTTGTCCAGGTAATTAAAGTGGTGATTGGTAAGTACTGTGGATTTATATTTTTTTTGCTGTACAAAGTTGGTTGTAGGAATTATTGTTGTAGTTTTTTTTTTGCTGTAGGATTTTTGGCTGTAGGTTTTCAAAATAAAATTATGATTGACAAATATCAGTGATGTAGGCTTTTTTGCTCTGCAAAGCTAAAAAAATATTCAAAGCTTAAATACTAGTGCTCTGACTTTTTTGTTATGCAGAGTCAAAAAAATAAACAAAATGAAATATATTGCTTTAGAAATCAAAAATCTCCACATAGCTTGATTGGTGAAAACTTAATGCTTTAAAAATCAATGACTTTGCGGAGATTCTAAAGCACTTACCAATCACCACACAACATGTCAAAGCCTTTGAGACTATTGGAGATATACACAAAAAGATATAAATTATCATACTTTATATTATATACTAGTTAAGATTTATGTAATCACCACTATCTAATTATCTATCTTCGTTTCATTTGTTTCTTCCTCAGAAACCATGCTCGATGTTTCTTGAGAAAATCAGGACCATTTCTCTGATGACCAGGGGCAAGGGCAATGCACAAACAAACTGGTTTCGAGATTGTGTTGTAAAGTATACTTTCAGATTTATCATCGTTGTATTATGATTAATTGTCTTTCTCATTTTTCAATTAAAGAAGGCAATTTAGTTTTGACACTAACAAACACATGTAAAGAAAGTGTCTCTTTATGCCTTGTGGTTTCTCGCCATCTCATCCACGTCCAATTCTATGGCTATGATTGGAGAATCTTGTCCCATTGCAGTGTGACTGATCAAAGGAAATTTTAGAGTAAGCCAAAAAAAAAAAAAAAACACATTAAGAGACAAGAAAGACTATTTTTTGGTTTTACCTGTTTCTAACTGGACCATGATCGACTGCTGTTCTCAGACAATATATAGCTCTTCCAACAATGTCTGCTGTTGAAACTGGACCAAATGTTCGACTATCGTATGCTTCCTGTTATAACACACACATTGTGATAAAGTCAACAGAAAGAGACTATATACTATAGTTAGGGTCTTGCTAATATCATTCAAGTACTTTCAGATAAAAGTAATAAAGAAGATACCTTAGCTTTGAGTTCCTGATTCTCGGCTATTACCCAACACTGATTCTTTTCGAGAACAAAAGGCTCCTCTTTTTGATCACCTGATACCATTTCAAATCCTTCTAGAGCTGCTAATCTTCTTACCAGATACTTATCTGAATCGTTTGGGTCCTTCAAGACGACAGCATCTCCAATGAATACAAACCTGAGCATGGAGTTCCAATGGGTACAATAGTTCATGCGAAGCTACAATTGGTTCAAATAATTACAAAAATGCAAACATAGCACAGGTATAGTAACATTTTTGTGTCAATCAATTCAAAAAACAAGTCCGATGAACCAGACTATGATTCTGATGGAACAGAAACGCGCAGTGGAACACCAAAGATAGAACATTGAACAAAATGTGTAACACTTAATGAAAAATAGAAAACATACCTGGTATTAGCAATTGGTATCTTACGAACAAGAAGTGTGTTTTCATGTGCTGTCATGGTTGGAGACATTTCTAGTCCTTTAGCAGAGTGTAAGAAGGTTATTTTTCCATAGAATAGATTCTTGCAGACTATATGAATAAGTTCCCGGTCGCTAAGTTTTTCTCTCCTATGACTCTGACATTTTTGAGTTAAATCACAAACCATAAGTTTCCACAAAACCAAAACACTTGAAGAAATGAGAACTAAAATAAGGATTTACAGCAGAAAGTTGACAGTGAGGAGATCATGAAAGACATTTTGAGTTATTTGAATCAAGGAATATCACTTCTTCTGATCATGTGATAGAGTGGCATTTGAATCTTACTCATACAACTTGAAACATATTGTATTGAGATGTGAACTTGGTAACTGTATATTCTGATCCACATGAATTTGCTCTATAGAAGCATTCATAAGTCAAAACGTATCACCATACAATTGTAATTTGAATGCAGAACCCTAGAAATGTAAATTCCCCCAAATTTAGTCACCAAAAAGTTAATTCGGAGACGAAGAAAGAAAAGAATAGAATCCTAAAAGCATTAACCGTTTCCAAAACTCAATTCCGAGATTACCAAAAAGATTGTCAGAGAAACGAAACAGATCTGAAGCTAAACGCAGCGAATGAGGGAGAGAGAGGAAGGAACCTTAAGACTGAGCGTGAGGGAATACTCTAGCTTGTGAGCCATATATCGAAACCAAGTCGACAATGAGGCCATGGCCTTAAACCTAAAAGATTGTCGTTTCTGAGAGAAATGCTAGACTTTTTGAAGCTGGCTTCTCCGCCGCGTAATCAGTCGCCGAGTCGGTCTTCTCCGCTCGTCGTCGCCGTGGCCGATAAAAAGAAGCTTAACCTTATAAACAATATCGGAACCTAAACAATTTTAGAGAAATAATTACAAAACGAACCTCTTTATATTATCTTTTCACGGTATTACCCCAATATTTATATAAATTTAATAATTGACCCTACAATCAAACTCAATTATTCCTACTAATAAACCGGACCCCATAATTTAGTGCTGCAGCGATTTGGTTCTCCTAACCGATTTTTCATGTATTTAAAGTTTAAACGCCAAATAAATTGCCGTTTGGTATTTGATTGTTTTAAACGAAAATTTTACATTTGCATTTAGCTTTACATGAGGAAAATATTATTTCACTATCAAGTTTTTAATTTTTTATAAAATATTTTTGTAACATAAATAAGCAGAAAGCTTAAACGACAAAAGTAATTGTTGTTGTAGGGCTGGGCTTTCGGATATTCGGTTCGGTTCCGGGTCGGAACCATTCGCTTCCGGTTTTTCGGTTCCTGAATTTTAATACCCAATCGATCTTTTTCAAATTTTCGGTTCGGTTCCGGTTCGGTTCCTATCAGTTCCGGATCGGTTCGGTTTTATGTTTGAGAAACCGTAAAATACCCAAATTTTTCGGTTCTTAATCGGTTCCGGTATTTCAGACCCAAAATAACAAAAAATACCCCAAATTTTTCGGTTCTAAGTCAGATCCGGGTATTTTAGACCCGAAATACAAAAATACCCAAAAATACAAAATTACCCAAAAAACTAAAATACCCGAAAATAATTTAAGATTAAATTACCCAAAGAAAAACTAAAATACCCGAAAATACAAAAATTACCAGAAGAAAAATAAAAATTATTCGGGTATTCGGTTCTACCCATCGGTTCTCGGTTCGGTTCCGGTTCCTACCTGATACCTCTGGTTCCTCATCTCAGGAACCATAGGATAATTTGGGTGGAATCGGAACCGGAACCGTTTTTTTCGGTTCTTCGATTCCGGTTTTTTTGTCCAGCCCTAGTAGTTGTTTTTTTAAGAAAAACTCTTAAAACGAACAAATTTGGTGATTACCGAATTATCACTGGATTCGTTTCAACATATTTTCTCAAAGTTATAAAGTAAGATGACCATTCTCCAACATAAGTAATTGTTGTATTACCTCATCAATAATCTATACTAAAAAAGTTTTTGACGTAACCTAAATCGATGCCTCAAGTGAGCAGTGGTATCAGCACCGTTTTGGTCCGTCACCGAGACGTTAGAAGGGCAGCTTTGGCGTACTCGCAATTTATCGGTGGCAGAGGGGCGCTTAGGGTTCTTTTTTGTGTACCTAGGTTTTCTTTCTTTTAAGTTTAACTTTGGGCCCAGGTGATAGAAAAGCGAAAGCTAATTAGTATTTAGGGTTATGTATACTCTACACCGTATTTCGTGAGAAGTTCATTTATGAATACTCTTCACCGTTCTTCATTAGAAAATCGTTTCAAAAACTAAATCTTTTATTAAAAATCAATGAGTTCTCAAAAGCTAAAACAACTAGCTATTTATAATAAGCCAAAAACCTAATCCTAACACTGAAAGAAATAGAAAATAACTTAAAAGAACATGTGCTAATCACATGCTAAGATCGACACAATAACTAAAAGAAACATGTGTTTAATCACATGTTAATTAAAAGCCAAAAACAATCACATGCATCACATGCACATGTTAAAAACCAAAGCCAATAAAATAAAAGGAAGTTTCCTTTTACTTGATCCTCACGCTGCGTCAGTCTCTCCAGGTGGGAGAGGATTCGTCCACGAATCTGGCACCTCGTTATCACCATGAAAAGAAAGAAGATGTTTCACGTTAAAGAAGTCAGAAGTGCGAAGATGAGACAGAAGCTGCACCCGATATGCGTTGGGATTGATACACTCTAGTATCTCGACAGGACCAATGGTTCGCTTCTTCAACTTGTTGAAATCGCCTGAAGAGAAACGGTCTTTAGTGAGCACAACCCAAACTAAATCGCCTGGAACAAATAAAACCTCACGACGCTTCTTGTCTGCATCATGTTTATAATTAGCAACATGTTGTTCAAGATTAGAACGAGCCAACGAATGAAGCTTAGTCAACGCATCAACAAAATCAATGGCATCGCCATTATGCTTTGTCAAATCAGGAACCGTTCCAAGATCAACTGGTGCGCGAGGAATGACACTATAATTCACCTGAAACGGACAAAACCCAAGAGTGCAATTGAGCGCATGGTTGTGAGCAAACTCAGCCTGACCAAGCTTCTGATTCCAAGTCTTGATATTATCGCCCACGAGACAACGAAGGAGATTCCCTAAAGAACGATTAGTAACCTTTATTTGACCATCGGTTTGAGGGTGATATGCGGTACTCATATCCAAAGTAGTGCCCAGTAAACGCCATAAAGAGTGCCAAAATGACTCAGAAAACGAGTATCTCTATCTGACACAATCGATGTTGGAAGCCCATGCAAGCGATAAACTTCACGAAAGAATAAACTAGCAACATTGACGGCATTTGTAGTCTTCTTACATGCGATAAAATGAGCCATCTTGGAAAAACGATCGACAACAACGAAGTTGGAATCAGAACTAAGTTGCATACGAGGAAGGCCGAGAACAAAGGTTATACTAATATGGGTCCATGGTTGTGTCTGAACAGGAAGCGGTAAACAGAGACTAGCGTTATTCGACTTACCTTTAGCCTTGTGACAAACGTGACAACGGGAAACAAAACGTTCCACATCCCAGCGCAAACTCGGCCAGAAATAACTCCGAGCGACTAAATCAACCGATCTATCACGTCTAATATAACCTTTGTTACGAAGCTCCTGAATCAGCTGTAAGCGAAGACTACAATCGGGTACACAGATTCGAAGACCTTTGAAAAGAAACCCGTCCTGGAGACTAAAATCGCTAGCAATGCATGTGCTGACATCTCGTAAAATAGGACCAAAAACGGATCAGTCGGGTAAAGCTCCACGAGAGATGCAAAACCCGTAACCAAAGCTTGCATTATCGTTAGGAGCTCGTGACGGCGGCTCAAGGCGTCCGCAACACGGTTAGCAGTACCTACTTGGTGTTTGATCGAGAAAGTAAATTGTTGAAGGTAAGCAATCCAACCTGTATGCCGAGCATAGACCTTAGCCTGACTGTCCAAATGCTGTAAGGCATCATGATTCGTGAACAAGATAAACTCGCGATGAACAAGATAGTGTCGCCAGTGTTTGATAGCTTGAACAATTGCATAAAACTCCATGTCATAAGTGCTGTAACTGGGCACCGATGTTGGCTTAAAACATCACCAATACCCAATTTCGAAGCATCACAATGTAATTCGAAGTTGGTGGAAAAGTTCGGGAGGCATAGAATTGGCGCAGAAGTTAACTTACGTTTGATGATGTCGAAAGCGACATTAGTNGTTTTTTTTTGTTGGAAATAAAGTATTACATTACAACAAAAAAAANATGTCGAAAGCGACATTAGCTTGGCATGACCTATGCTACCCAAAAGATGAAGGAGGGTTGGGATTCCAACAATTAAAGCTCACAAACAAGGTATTCGGCCTAAGCTTGATCTGGCGTATACTCACAGCAAAAAATTCATTATGGGTCAATTGGATTCAAATTTACATTATCCGGGATAGCTCTTTTTGGAATCTTGTGAGTGGAAATGGTTCGTGGATTTGGCGAAAAGTGTTAAAGTTAAGGGACTTAGCTTACAACTTTATAAAGGCTAATGCTGGGAATGGACACAGGGTATCATTTTGGTTCGATTCATGGACATCTCTTGGTCGTATCTATGATTTAGTTGGCTTCAGAGGATTTCGAGCTCTTGGTATTAGGGCTGGAGCGACTGTTGCCGAAGCAGGTGCAACGGCATGGTCCTTTAGAAACCAACGGCATGCTCCCTTGGCCTACCTAGTTAACTTCTTGACAACTCTGCCGGTCCCTTCCATCTTAACAACAGAGGATCACTATGAATGGAAAAAATCCAATGGTACTTACTCTTGTAAGTTTTCATTTAAGCAAGTTTTGAATCAGATTAGACAGTCAAAGCCTAGGTGTCCTTGGGCTAAAATCACTTGGTTTACTCATGCAACTCCAAAGCATGCGTTTACAACATGGTTAGCTATGCGAAATCGATTGGCGACAGGAGATCGGATCGCAATGTGGAATAGCTCTGCATCTATTTCATGCGTTTTTTGTTCCTCCGCCATTGAGTCTCGTTCGCATCTGTTCTTCAGCTGTCCTTTTACCTCATTAATTTGGAAAGATCTAGCCCACTCTCTCATGTGTACACAATACACTGAAGATTGGGATAGCTTGCTGAATCGGATCCCTCTAATTCAGTCTCATACTATTTCTCTGCTATTGAAACTCACATTCCAGAGCTCCATATATCATGTTTGGCATGAGAGGAACAAGAGACGCCATGGTCATCTGCCTTTGTCTTCTGCAGCTGTTATTCGCTTAANTTTCGGGTGTCCATGTGAAAGATCCAGCTTTCATACAAACTGATGGAGAAGCGGAGGCTAATTATTGTTTAGGGTTGTGTATACTCTACACCGTACTTTGTGAAAAGCTCATTTGTGAATACTCTTCACCGTCTTCGTTAGAAGATCGTTTCAAAAACCAATTCTTTTATTAAAAATCAATGAGTTCTCAAAACCTAAATCAACTAACTATTTATAATAAGCCAAAAACCTAATCCTAACACTAAAAGAAATCGAAAATAACTTAAAAGAACATGTGCTAATCACATGCTAAGATCGACACAATAATTAAAAGAAACATGTGTTTAGTCACATGTTAATTAAAAGCCAAAAACAATCACATACATCACATGCACATGTTAAAAACCAAAGCCAATAAAATAGAAGGAAGTTTCCTTTTACTTGATCCTCACGCTGCATCACCATGTCTGTTCTAAATTTTAGAAAACCCACCCGAATTAGGCTTGTAGGGCTTAGATAGTTTTCTGTACAATGTAATAGGTTAAATCTGTTATAACTGGGCAATATTTGGAGTTATATCAATAAACCATTTATCAAAAAAAAAAAAAAAAAAATTACATAAACCTTCTCTTTGTCTCTAGATCGCACTCTTGAAACTTTATTTCCTATATATTGCCTGTTATGTCTATCTTTGGTTTGTATTCAGCTTAGAGGTTTAGGAACTCAAATTTATAAGTGATAACCATCAAACTTAATTAAAAAACTAGAATTGTACCAAAAAGGAATTAGTATTGTTTTTTATCACAAAAATAAGTGATTTTGTTTGGTGACTTTTGGTCTACATTTACAGTTGACAACTTTTTGTTTACAATGTGATTTCGTTTGAATAACCTGTTTTGAGATTCTGTCTGTACTTCAGATATATATATATATATATATAT
>OVAV01003288.1:0-10048 GCA_900406375.1 Iberis amara
TCATTTTTTAGTCCATTGGGACTCATCAGATTTTCGTCCTTTCTCTAGTGAAAATTGGGGACTTTTTTATTTTGCAAAGGAGCATTGATTTGTTTAACCAAACAACTGGATCGTATAGACGTGGTTTACTGACTTATAATTGAATAGAAACAAAAGTACCATTTTTTTTTAAAATACAACTTTTTTACATTTCTTTTTTTTTTGTCAAAACTTTTTTACATTTCTAAAAGTAAGAAATTGCACATATGGAAAGATTTGTGATGTTGATTGACCAACTGATCCAAAAGATTCTCTCTTCCTTTCAATTTTTATTGTTAAATTCCAAGGAAATCCTTTTAAATGAATCAAAAGTAGAATCAAGAAGGAGAGGCTCATATTAAATATTTGAGAAGGAAATTGTGTGTGCTTATGTTCATCTGAGAGGTAGAGTGAGCACATGAAATATGTTGTTTAATGACATCAAATAATTTAGATTTTCAAAACTTAAAGAGTATTGAAGTTAATTTTGACATTTTCTAATTTACAACTTTTGTATCAATTGTGTATAGATTTTATTTTAATATAAATTATCTTTATCTATAACAAATAATTAATGTCCATCTAAAATAATAAAAATATTTAAAAAATCCTACTTTTATCTTTACTCTCTCTTTTCAAAAGAGCATCGCGTTTGTTTTGTTATGACCGGCGGCTACGTCAACGCTGCCAGCGGTTCATGCCTCTATCTTTCTTTTCTTTTGTTCTGTTTCTCTATGTCTTTTGTCTTGGTAGTTCGGGTTTTTAAGTGATATCTCTGCATTTTACCTGTTTCAAGCATCCTTTATCATCACTTTCCTATGTTCTATCATCTAACATCCATGGTCCTTATTAGTCACTTTGCATATTTAGGATAGTTATGCATCCACATTGCATATATGTTGCATTTTGGAGTTTATTCAGGTGCATGAAAGGACGTTTGAGCTATAGGGACAAAATGAAGAAGAAATGACTGGACCAACTAACTCGAGTTACCAACCAAAGTCAGTCACTAGAGTGCAAGTTTGAAGTTGACTCGAGTTAGCCACTCGAGTCCAACTAAAGTCAGTCACCAGAGTGCTAGATTGAAGCTCACTCGAGTTAGCCACTCGAGCCTAACTCGAATCAGAAGACCAAATGAGCTTTCTTGGACAAAATTGAGTTAGCCTTTCGAGTTTAACTCGAGTCAAATAAGAAAAGTGAAGACTCGACCAAGCATTCGACCATCCAACTCGAGTTCTACATGCGGACCATCCTATTTTGTCTTTTTCGGACTTAGGATTTTCACCCAAATACTATAACTACCCCTTAGGCCATTGACCAAGGGTTTATGCTTTTATTTTCTCGGTTTTCTCTCTAAAATTTTCAGAGTTGTTCTTAAATTTTTGATTCAATATCTTTCAATATATTGATTTTCTCTTTTTATTCTTGTTTATATCTTCTAATCTTTGCTTTATCTTTATGATTATGATGCTTTTTATGATTTTAAATTGGTGTTCTTGGTGGATATTGAGTAGTTTTAGGGTTCCTCATAATGTGTTAGATTAAGTGTGAATCCTTAGTCTCCTAGGTTGTTTAAGCTTGTATTTTCCTAGATCCATTTTGGATTAGTGTTCTTACTACTGATCTCTTTTTGATCAATGGGAATTTGAACCCAGACATTTCTACACCCATAAGATGTTTCATGAAATATCTGAACCAACTAATGTCAGAGATTTACATTCTTGTCCCAATGGATTGATTGTTTAGGGGGTTTATTGCTTTAATAGACTGGTTCTTCATGTATGCTAGGTTGTGTTCCGTTAAACGGAGGGAGTTAGGTCTGGATATAGCTTAGCTTGAAATCGATTATCATGGGAATGAATTTGATTTCCTATGAGTTCATTGGCTAGGGATTAGCTCTGTTTGAGGTAAGTTAAACACCTAGGTAGATTAATGAGAATCACTGATCAATAACACCATCCTCAGGAATTTCATTTCTTTAATTGATTTTAGGTTCATTTTCTCATCTTCTTAACTTGTTTTAGTATCTGTTTAGTTTTGGATAATGCATGATAATTCTTATGTTTAAGTTTAGTTTCCTTGTTTGTTCTGTTCATTTAGCTTTATAGTTTAAAAACCATTAATCATTTGGCTTGAATTAATGGAATATGATCATATCATGTTTGGTTAATAGCTCACCCATTTGGATTGATAACCTATTGTGCTGAAATGACATTGATTGTGCATTAGGCAATTGAGTAGGAATAAAAATCTTAATTTTGTGCCGTTATCGGGGAAGATTTGGTTTAGATGAAGATCAGATTGCATATTCTACATAGGAGAATGCTGACTCGAGTACTCAACTCGAGTTACCAACCAGAATCAAGACCACTCTTGTTGAAAAACCAGCTGCCTCTAAGAAAAAGGAAAAAAAGCCTTTTGCCTTTTCCAGAAAGATTCAAGAAGGATCTAATGGAGAAATACAAGGTGCTCTTTGGGAAGTACATGAAAGAGATTGAAATCAAAATGCCACTTTTGGATGTTCTCACACTCATGCCTCCATACCAAAAGTTCGTGAGATACACTATTATGAAAAGACATAAGGAGATTCAGGGTATGGAGGTACTAAATGAGGAACGCAATGCTATCATAACAAAGAAGGCAATCTCGAAAAAGCTAGCTGATCCTAGTTCTTTCCCTCTACCATGTTCACTAGGCCCCTTGACTTTCAACAAGTTTCTATGTGATTTCGGAGCATCCATCAGCTTGATGCCTCTCTCAGTAGCCAAAAAGATGGGAATATATCTCTGGTGTTAGCAGACATGCCCATTAGAATGCCTCATGGAATGTTGGAAGATTTACCTATCAGAATTGAGAATGGAGAGATACCTACAAACTTTTTGGTATTGGAAATGGATGAGGAGCCAAGAGATCTTTTGATCTTAGGAAGGCCATTGTTAGCAACATTTGGGGATGTAGTTGATGTTAGAAAGGACAACATCAAATTTAATAGGGGAAAAGATCTCAAGATGACCTTTGACATCAAAGACGCTATGAAGAAACCCACAATTAAAGGCCAGATCTTCAGGGTTGAGGAAATAGATCAGCTTGTTGATGAGTCGCTAGAAGAGTTGAATGAAGAAGATCATCTCAAAACTACATTGACAAAGAATGGTGAAGTTGGGTACTTATATAGCGAGTCATTGGGTTATGAATTGATTTTGGACACACACAAGGAACTAGAGTAGGAAGAAGCATTTGACGAAGTGAATGAGTCAGAAATATAGGCTGTTGTAGCAGTTGAAGGATGCATAGGTCAGACTCGAGTTACCAACCAGAGTCAGACAATTTTGGTATGAGTTTGAGCCTAACTCGAGTTACCAACTGAGTTAGATGCCACTTCAGTTGATGACTAGTATGAGCTTAAGGCACCAACAATAGACCTCAAAACTCCTCCTAAAGGGCTTAAGTTTATAAAGGATTTCTTCAAAATAGCCAGACCATTAACGAGGCCACTTCGCAAGGAGATACGGCTTGAAGCGTATGAAAGTTCCAAGGTCTACAAAGAAAGAACAAAGGCTTTTCTTGACAAAAGATTTTTGGTTAAGGAGTTCAAAGTTGGTGACCAAATACTCCTTTCAACTCAAGACTCAAGCTCTTTCCAAGGAAGCTGGAATTAAGATGGTCAAGACCATTCAATGTCAAAGAATTCTTACCATATGGAGTTATCACATTGATCGAAAAGCTTGGTACATAGTTCATAGTGGATTGTCAAAGAGTTAAGCCAAACACGACTGATAGGATCATTCAAAAATGAACCTCGGTTCTCCTCGAGGAACCGTCTCAAGGTTAAAGGGTTAAAGGAAGTCAAGCTCATAGACTATAAAAAAGTTCACTTGGAAGGAAGTCTCATGTCTATCTTTGTAAATAAATCTTTAATTTTTTTGTTATCTTTTTAATGTACTTTGGTGTTTTATTTTGTTTGATAGATTAGGTTTGAAAGTTTGAGCATTGGATGGTGAGCTATCAAGAAAAAGTGTGCACAGACTTTGACTCGAGCTATGACTCGAACAACCAACTCGAGTCAAGAAACTTTTGGATCAACGCACACTAACTCTAGCAGCAGACTCGAGTTGGCTAACCCACTTCAACAACTCGAGTTGGCTAACCCACTTCAACAACTCGAGTTGGCTAACCCACTTCAACAACCTGAGTCAACTTCAGTCCCAACATACATCAGAGAAAGCATGAAGGATTACACCACTTCCTTCTTCACAACAACCATGAGGTACCAACTCCAATCCTTCATTGCATATACCATTGCATTTCCTTTTTGTTTTATGTGTTTTGTTCTTGAACTCTCTTTTAAATTTTTATTATACAAAGGACTGTGTAATTTAAGTTGGGGGAGGGTTTAGGAAATGTTTGATGTGTTTGTTTTGATTCTTATTTCAAATTTTGCATACTTGAGTCTGTATACATTTAAGGAATAGTAAAACAATAAAAATTTGAAAAATAGTCAAAAATATTCAAAAACAGAGTGTTCATGTAGTTGCATTTGCATTTTAGGATTGAGTCTAGTTTTGTTGCATATAGGTTGATTGCATTTGCATAGGGGACTAGGATAATTACAACCTTGTAAATGTGCTAATTTATTAGATAATCTCAATGCCCTAGTTCATAGTTGTCAAATGCATTATAATTGAGTTGAAGTAAGACTGAACCATTCTTGGATGTAAGACTGAAGCATGTTTTGGTTTGATGTCTTTCCCTATCTATTTGAACCTGAATATGATTAGTAATTATCATGTATATGTATTGAACCTGAACTCATGGATACCATATACATACTTGGGTTTTCTTTTTCCGTATCACTACTCTTGCTAATTCAAGTAGCTTTCACCACCTTTAACTTAGCTTTCTTTCAAGCCAAGTGCAGTTTACTAAGTGTGTAAGGCCTTTTTCTAGAATGAGCTTGGTTGAAAGTGTTAGGTTTGAGCTTGCAAGAATAGGATTTCATGTATTTCTAGCTTACAGTTTTTGGACTACATAGGACTAGGTGAAATTCGTTTTTGGGTATGGGGCTTGATTGAAAAGGAAAGAACAAATTAAGAAAGGGTTGAAGAAAAGAAAAATGGTTAAGAATTCTTATTGGAGTGTAAAAAAAAAAGAATTCTTATTGGAGGAAAGAAAAAAAAATGAAATAAGATGATCTAGTAAACGATTTGGGAAGTGTAATGGAAAAAATGTGGTTTGTGTGCAAATAGAAAAGAAAAGGGAAAGGGAAAAAGCCTAAAATGTATGATTTTATTAGGAGAAATGAAAACCATAGCTGCTAAATTGATAAATAAACCAATCCGCTCGAAGTTATTGAATTCAAGAAACCTCTCTTTAGAATAAGAACAAGAAAAAGAAGAAAAGGAAACTAAGAGCCATAAAAATTATTGTGAGCTAAATGGTAGAAATAGGATCTCCTACTAGGTTTAGACATAGGAAAGATGTAGTAGATTCTATGTTTTGGGGTAGATGAGGTTTTAATCTTGTATGCATAAATTGGTTCTTACCTTTAACATTTTGTTAAAGCAAATTCCCTGTTTGAGAGATCCATGTCCTGAAGTGTTAACCACTGAATGAAGGGACCATCTTTGTCTCTTAACATGTCTCTTAGCAAAATGAGTTCGTTGAATATGCATAGCTTGATCCATGGTTTCTGTTTAATGAATGTTAAAGGGGTTGGTAGATTTGAATGCATGTGTAGGTTGAAACTGATGTGATGAGTATGGATAAAGTTTTTAAGTAAAACCAAATCATTTGGACATTGGTTTCATCTATTTTATCAACATATTTTAGTTATGAGCCCCCATTATCAAATCTCTTTTCCAGCTTATGAATTACTTGCTTGAGGGCAAGCAAGGAAAAAGTTTGAAAGGGTTGATATCTCTACATTTTACCTGTTTTAAGCATCCATTTATCATCTCATTACCTCTTATATATCATCATTTCATAGCATTCATGGTCTTTGTTAGTCACATTGCATGTTTAGGATAGTTTTGCATCGACATCGCATTTATGTTGCATTTCTAAGTTTATTCAGGTACATGAAAAAACGTTGGAGCTATAGGGACAAAATGAAGAAGAGGTGATTGACTAGAAAAACTGACTCGAATTACGAACCATAGTCAGTCACTAGAGTGCAAGTTTGGATCTGACTCGAGTTAGACACTCGAATCCAACCAAAGTCAGTCACTAGAGTGCAAGATTGAAGCTGACTCGAGTTAGCCACTCGAGCCTAACTCAAGTTAGAAGACCAAAATGAGCTTTCTTTGACCAACTCGAGTCAGAGAATTGAAGGATTGACCAAGCACTCGACCATCCAACTCGAATTCTACCTGCGTACCATCCTATTTTGTCTTTTCTGACTTAGGGTTTTCACCCAAATACTATAAATACTCCCTTAGGTCATTGACCAAAGGTTTAGGTTTTCTCTCCAAAATTCTTAGAGTTTTTTGAATGTTTGATCCAAAATTTTTAATCTATTGAGTTTCTGTTTTTGATTCTTGTTTATATCTTCTAATCTTTGCTGTATCTTTATGATTATGATGCCTTTTATGATTTATGGGTTTGTGTTCTTGATGGATATTGAGTAGTTATTAGGGTTCTTGATGATGTGTTAGATTAAGCGTGAATTCTTACTCTCCTAGGTTGTTTGATCTTGTATTTACCTAGATCCTTTTTGGATTAGTGTTCTTAATGTTGATTTCCTTGTGATCAACTGGAACCTGAACTCAGACATTTCCACGCCTGGAAGATGTTTGATGAAATGTCTGAACCAACTGATTCAAGAGATTTGCATTCTTATCCCAAGTGATTGGTTGTTTAGGGTGTTTATTGGCTTTAATAGATTGGTTCTTCATGTCTCCTAGGGTTTGTTCTGTTAACGGGAGTTAGGTCTGGATATAGCTTAGCTTGAAATCTTTTATCATGGGAATGAATTTGATTGCTTATGAGTGTATTTTCTAGGGACTAGCTTTGTTTAAGGTATGTTGAAAACCTAGGTAGATTAAGGAGAATCACTGATCAATTACCCCAATCCTTAGGAAATTGAGTAGGAGTAAAAATGAAACTGAGTAGGAGTAAAAATCTTACGATCATTAATTCGCCGAAGAAGGCTATATCTGAGTCGGTTGTAGCCGTGTGGAGAAGCTCCGGGTGTTCCTATCTTAGGCGTCGAGCGAGGCTCCGGGCTGTACAGTCAACGGTGCAGTGGTTCTCCTTCGTGTTTGCCTCTTGCCTTTCCTTTGATGGCGTTTCTCTCGGGTGGTTTGGTTAAAATTTTTTGGTGGATCTCCCTCCTTTACCTCGCCCTCTGCCGCTGTCATGTTTTTTGTTGTTTGGTGAGTCCGCCTCTCTCTGCCTATTTGTGTCGTTCTATGGGTCGGTTGTTTACTCAAAGGTGTTAGGGTTTGGGCTGGCCTTTAGCTTTAATCTCGTAATTTCAGTTGTGGGTTTGAGCATGGTTAAGTTATTTTGGATATGGTTTGTGTGTTTTATGGTGAATTTTCATCTGTTCTAGCCGCTTTGTGTTTCTTTGGGTTTTCTGTGAGATTTGGTTCATTTTGGCTCGTCGTCTTCGCTTCGATTTCTATGGTTTTTCGGATTGTGTCTTTATCTTTTGTGGATGAACCGAAAGGCGACTTTTCGGCTTCCTCTTTCAGAATTATTCGACATATTCGGACGAGGTCTAACTTGTCTTTGCAATCTTCTCACCAGTTATGTTTCGCTTCAAGTTGATGCATTCGGCTCTGGCATTTTCTTCAGGTTTTTTTATATCTTATCTTCTCATTTTTCCATCCTTTAAAGATTTGCAAGGGCTTCATTTCAGAAGTTTACTAATCACCAGCGAGGACAAGTAGCATAATGTCTTTCGGGCTTCAGGTTTCGCCTTGGCAGCTCGACTTTAGATTCTGTCGATGGAATCCTTAGTGCCTGAAGATGTGCATCGAGGTTTCTTTAATTATTAGTTTAGCCCTCCGTTTAGTTTCTTGAAATTTCAAGCTTTGTTTAGTTGGAATTTATGGGTTTTTGTATGTGTTGTTTGTAATTTGTTCGGTTTTAATATTAATCTATCGGTGACAAAAAATTGAATAAAAATATTTGATATTTAATTAAATCACATAAATTTATTTTTCAATATTACATATTTTATATATGTCTGATGTATTTTTGTAAAATATTAAATCATTGCATCATCTATATAAGGAAAGATAGAAAATGAAAATCTTTATTTTTGTAACAAACATGAATTATTTGATCAACAAAAAAAAATAATAAGTCAATTTTTATTTTGTTAGAAAATATATCAAAGTTTCACATCGAATATCAAAATTTTTAATTGTGAGAGCCGAATCTTATTTCTAGACTCTTCGACAAACACATAGATTTCTTTGGCGACTGAAATTTTAAGGCGTAATTCAAAACCGTTTATTTATTAAATACAAATCGAATCTCGTAGGATTTTAGCTCGATGATCTCTACACCAATATTAAACTATTTCAATAACTAGTG
Organism: Iberis amara; assembly: GCA_900406375.1. Taxonomy (NCBI): domain Eukaryota; kingdom Viridiplantae; phylum Streptophyta; class Magnoliopsida; order Brassicales; family Brassicaceae; genus Iberis; species Iberis amara. The sequence goes on from OVAV01003288.1 coordinate 8,563, forward strand.
AAGAGATTTACCCTAAAACCCTAATATGAGTGTCTCGCAAGGAGCGATCGGCGGAGGGCTTGAGGATGGTGTGGATGCAACGATGGTGGACCACGGAGAGGGAGGGCAGCCTCCGGGGGATCCACCAGTGGTTAAGAGTGTGTCATGGGCGAGTATCGTAGCTAAGAAAGACGAGGGTGAGAGATTCAATACGGATGGTGTGGATGATGAGTTCGTTAGAGCTGGATTGAATGTGTCTTACCCTGGTGGTGCCGATGGAGAACCAGTTCTTAGCATTGGCAACGAGGTGCTTGAGGCAATGAATGGTCTTTGGAAGAGATGTATGATCGTTAAGGTTTTGGGTAGGTCAATCTCTCTTCTAGTGTTGGATAAGCGACTTCGGGAAATATGGAGACCTAAAGGGAGGATGAGTGTGGTTGATCTTCCCTGACACTTTTTTATGGTGCGTTTTGGAGTTGAAGAGGAATACCTAGCAGCCTTATCGGGTGGGCCTTGGAGAGTGTTTGGTAGCCACCTGGTTGTACAAGCTTGGACTCCAACGTTTAACCCATTGCGTGATGAGATTGTGACTACTCCTGTTTGGGCAAGAGTGACGGATATCCCTGCGAATTTCTATCACAAGGAGATCTTGAAGGCGATAGCAGATTGTTTAGGGAAGCCAATAAAAGTTGATTTAACTTCATTGTTCTTCGAACGAGGTCGTTATGCACGAGTATGTGTGGAAGTTGATTTACGAGCTCCTCTGAAAGGTTCAGTTATGATTAACGGAGAGCGGTATTATGTTACCTACGAAGGATTAGCTAATATATGCCCTCTCTGTGGGATAGTTGGTCATGTGGTACAAGCTTGTTCGAAGTTGGTGGTAGCTAAGAATACTATTCCAGTGCAAGGAGAGACCATTGAAGGTAATTCGACGCTGGCACAAGAAAAAGGAGATGGTTTTCAACTTGTTAAACGTAGTGGTCGTCGTATGGTTAAGGGTACTAGTAATGAGAGTCCGACTGGTAATCCAGCTAGAGGACAGAATGTGAAGGGTTTGAGAGATATCACGAGACAGATAAATGTGGCAATTACGGATTCACCTAATAGCTTCTCGAGTATTAGAGGAGAGAAGTCAGATCAATTACATCAGAGCGAAAAATCCTTGGTCGTAGGTGATAAGGAAAATAGGCAGGGTGTTGATAGGAGTGTGGTAGGGCAGGTTCAGTCAGCAACTGAACTAATAACCTTTGCAGCTCGTGGGGAGAAGATAGTGGAGAAGAAGGTTGGGGAGTCTCATGGGAATGCCAAGGGTGCTCATAAATTCATACCTAAGGGTGGAGTGGATGGGAAGAAAGGGCGAGGACAGAAGCCGGCTAGAGGGCTCGTTTTTGGTTCGAAAAGAGGAGATGAAGATCTTAGTAAAAATGGTAAAAGGTTACGGGGAGAGCATGACTTATTGCATAGGCCTGGTGGAGTGTTTGTGGTTGAGCAAGAGGGGTCACAA
>OVAV01003289.1:0-10047 GCA_900406375.1 Iberis amara
TCTCTCTCTCTATCACTTATAATTTAAGAAAATATTCATTAAGTTTTATATCTTTTTGAACAGATGGTCCGTTATAGCTGGAAGATTACCAGGAAGAACTGATAACGAGATAAAGAATTATTGGAACACTCACATAAGAAGAAAGCTTATAAACAGAGGAATCGATCCCACTACTCATAGGCCACTTATGCTCCAAGAATCATCTTCTCATAAGCATACCCACTTAGAACCAACCACGAATAACACCTTCAACATCTCCTTCACTTCTTCTTCTTTAACTTCTTCTTCTTCTTCTTCTTCTAACTCTTCTTCTCCAAAAGAAAGTTTCGTATATCTAGGGAATCAGTCGGGGAAATTCGAAGTTGGGACAATTTTCACTAGAGAGTGTTCAGTTAAAGAAATGTTTCCAGATTTGAATCTGGAGCTAAGAATCAGCCTTCCCTAAGATCATCCTCATAGCTCTCCCAACGGGAGACTAGTGACGTTACCACTTGCAAGTAATAATACCAATCCTCCTAGACTAAGTTTAGGAGCTTGTCCTTGTTGTAAGAATATTTCACAAGTAACTGGAATATATAATCGCATTTTACTAGTCTTTTTTTTTTCTTTTTGAAGGCAATACCTTCAGTTGAAAATAGTTTTCAGTATGATATTGTTCGAACCATGTTATAATGGGTTAGTGATTTCCATAGTTTCTTCTACGCTACTCTTTTTGTAAATACAAAGTCAGATATATTCTTGGCGGTCCATAGACGTCTTCAATAAGAAAGAAAAAAGAGTGGATTTCAAATTTTCAGCCGTTGACTGAAAATAACCGCAAAAGTAACGTTTTGCCACCACGATTTGTAGCGTAGCAGTTTATATTAATGTCATCTTCGTATTGCCACAAGAAAATTAGGTAAGGAGGTATTGTTTATTTTTATATTTTGTTATAAGAGTTTGAATAAAATATTTTGGTTTCTGTGAATAGTGAATAATCAAATATTGCGTTATTAGTACGAATTTTGAATTGTTCGTATGTGAATTATGTGAGAATAGTAAATTGTTTTATTAATAAATCGAAATAACTCCTTTTTCAAAAAAATAATAATTTAAACACCATGAAATACGAAGCTGGATTCCTTTATTTAGCTCTATTACTTTCACTTATCATAATCGTGAGTCTAATATATGTGCTGATCAATTGGCCAAAATTGCTTCAAATGGGTTGTGTCTCTTCTCTGTTTTTAACAATTGTCCAGAGTTTTTAAGGTCCTTTGTAATGAATGATATTTATGAATAAATTAATGTTTAGTTAAAAAAAAGAAGAACAAAAGTATTTATATTTTTAAATTGGAAAAAAGTACCTATATTACAAAGATAGTATAAATTCATAAATCTTTATGCTTATAATATAGCAAATAAATAAAAAAAATGTCTCTCTCTCTGAAAGGGCGATTTTCTTCGCGACTCTTCTTTCTCTTCTTTCTATCTCCGATTAACCGTCCGACGGTTATCGACGGTTGCTTTTTGACGGTTTCTTTGACAGTTACTCATGTTCCTTCAGCGATAACTGATTCCTTGTGCCTATATATATGTTTTATCCTTCAATGGATTGCCTTTCTCAGTTAGATAACCGTCACCTTCTTTCCCCTTTTCATTATGATCATGTCAGACCGCTTGTGTTCGCATCTCCAAAACATCAATTTGGGGATTGATGATGCCATCATTGATTTACCCGAAGATTTGTGTCTCTCTGCCTCACGAGAAACACAATTCAATCTCGTAGCCAAGCCTATCAACCCTGCCAAGCAAAACCTCTGTGCAATGATCTCTGTTATGCCTCGTCTGGTTCAGGCGATGAAGTCAATGGTCGAATTCTAGAAAAAAAAAAAATCCAGTTCATGTTTCCTACGTAAGATTCTTTGCTCTCAGTCCTTCGGAGAGGCCCCTGGTCTTTCAATGATTGGATGATCATACTAATATGGATGATTCCGATATGCAATTTATCCCTTTCTGGATCCAAATCAGAGGGACTCCCATTCAAAATCTGACTCTTGAGATGGTGGTTAACATTGGTCGGAAATTGGGCTTATATTTAGACACTGATTTTGCAGGTGAAGGCGGACATCTCGTCAATTACGTTCGTGTACGTGTGCTCTGGAGGGTTTCTGATCCACTCCGATTCCAAAGACAATTTCGTTTCGGTTCTCAAGTGGTCACTCTGAAGTTCCAGTATGAGAAGTTGAGGAACTTTTGCTATGCATGTGGTTCACTTGGTCATGATGCATCTGTGTGTGTCCAAGGACAGAATTCGCCTCCTGTCTCTCCAGCGGACAATGATGACGGTGATGATGGTGATAGCAGCAACGATGACAATACTCCGCCACCACCAACACCTTCTCAACAGGCGTGTGATTCAGAGTCTATGCATCAGAACACCAACGCCAACAAGAAGCGTAAAGCCGAAGATGTCCCTGAATCAACATGGTCCCTGAAGTCGTACTTAATGAAACAAGACGTGTCACAAATGATGAGGACTTTCAACAACAAACCTTTTTCAAGCCGTGTGCCAAGACAGATTCAAATGGATCCCACATGGAGAGTAAGACTCCGGGATCAATGGGTGAGGGTATGGTGGGCCATAATCCACCATTTCCTCCATGAATATCGCCTTTTGGAATTGTCGGGGCATCAAAGGGAACCCGGTAATTCGACGCCTAAAGGAGATAAAGAAATTTTATTCTCCGGCTCTTCTCTTTTTAATTGAAAGCAAGAACAAAGACAATACAGTTAGAGACATCGCTGCTCAAGTGGGATATGATTATACAAGATGTGTTTTACCAATTGGGTTAAGCGAAGGTTTTTGTTTAATATGGGATTCTTCTGTTTCTGTTAAGTTTACTCTTCTTTATGAACGTATTATGGATTGTTTTATCAATAAAGTTGGTTTTTCCTTTTACATCTCTTTCCTGTATGGTGATCCAATTCGCAATAATAGACTTATTTTCTGGGAAAAATTACAGAGACTAAGTCTCAATCGAAAAGGTCCTTGGCTTCTGTGTGGTGATTTCAATGAAGTCTTGCATCCATTCGAAAAACGTGGTGGTAATCCCAGAAGTATTTCATCCTTAGTTGATTTCCGAACAACAGTTTCTATCTGCGGTATTAAGGACCTTCCTTTTTCCGGAAATTGTATGACTTGGGTGGGTCGAAGGAGATGATATACCGGTGAGTGTTATCTAGATTGGGGAATGGCAAACGATGAATGGAGATCTCAATTTCCGTCCTCTGAAACAAAGTTCCTTTGATCACCGTCCTGCGGTTAGCTCTGTTCGATCTGGTGTTGAAAAAGGGAAGAAATTATTTCGTTTTGATTCTCGTCTATGTGAGTACCCTGAATTTGTCGATGTTATCAAACAGTCCTGGTCATCTGCTCCCTCCTCTCTCTCTTTCGAGAATCGACTTCGTTCTTGCCGTAATTCAATTTCTGAATGGTCAAAGACTCATCAGCTTAATGCTGCAGCAAACATTTCTTCTTTGAAAACACAAATTGATCACGCCATGACCAATATCAATATTCCAACATCAGAAATTCAGAACCTACGTAATCAACTCAATACTGAGTATCGTCGAGAGGAAACTTTTTGGCAACAGAAATCACGAAATACTTGGTTAACTCATGGAGATCGCAACACAAGATATTTTCATTTGATTACCAAAAACCGGAGAGCAAGGAACTCCATTTTGGCTATTCAAAATCGTCTTGGTGATACTGTTAGAGGTAATCAAGCAATTTCTCATGTGGCTAAAGAGTATTTTCAGGCTCTTTACCATACTTAATCACCACAAAACTTGAATGATATCGCCCATGTTATACAACATGTAGTCACTTCTGATATGAATCTTCAATTAGTCAAAGCTGTTTCTGAACAAGAAATTTTTGATGATGTACATGCAATCGAAAGTACTAAGGCACCCGGGCCTGGCGGTTTTACAGCCATGTTTTTTCAAAAATATTGGGCTATTATTAAAGAACATTTAATTGAAGAGGTTCAATCTTTCTTCAATCATGGTTTACTTCCATTTGGATCAAATCTTACAAACATATGTCTGATACCCAAGAAAGATAACCCTTCAACTATGCAAGATTTTCGTCCAATCAGGTTGTGTAATGTGACGTACAAAATTATTTCAAAGATTCTTGTAGGACGGCTTAAACCTCTTGTGAAGGATCTTGTTTCCGAGCATCAGTCAACTTATACCCCAGGCAGACACATAACCGATAACGTTTTGTTAGCTCATGAAGCTTTCCATGCCCTCAAATCATAAAGAAGATGTGCCAATGAATTTATGGCGGTTAAAACAGACATTAGTAAAGCCTATGATCGGCTCGAATGGTGTTTCCATAAAGAGGTTCTAATTCGCAAGGGATTTTGTTCTAAATGGATTGATTGGATTATGTGTTGCATCAATTCAGTATCTTACTTCATTCTGATCAATGGTAGTCCTTATCATCATTTTACACCAGAACGAGGACTTCGACAGGACGATCCACTATCTCCGTACTTTTTTATATTAGCTAGTGACATTTTAAGTTCTCTTATATCTGAAGGGCAACAGACTAAATCCTTACAATGTCTGAGTATTAGTAAAGGGGTCCTTCTATCTATAACCTAATGTTCGCTGACGATTCGCTTTTCTTTGTTAAAGCTGATCATCGTAACAGTCGGAATCTTCTGCGGATCTTTAAAACGTATGAATCTATTTCTGGACAGGTAATTAACTTGGACAAATCCACAATCACCTTTGGTTCAAAAGTTTATGCTCATACTAGACACTTCATACAACGTATCCTATGTATTCCTACTCTCGGTGGAGGAGGGAAATATCTGGGCCTTCCGGAACAGTTTTCACGGAAGAAAAAGGAAATGTTCAACTACATTTGTACCAGAGTTCACAAGAAACTCTCAGGGTGGCAAAACCGTTTCCTTTCTCAGGCTGACAAGGAAACACTGATCAAAAGTGTTGCGTTAGCTATGCCGCTTTATTCTATGAATTGTTTTCAACTTCCCTTACATATATGTGACGAGATATCTGGGATGTTATCAAGATTATGGTGGGGATCATCTTCCCATAAACGTCGTATGTCCTTGTTTTCTTGGAAGAGGTTGTCACAGCCAAAATCTCATGGTGGATTAGGATTCCGAGATCTTCATCGTTTCAATCGCGCCTTACTTGCTAATCAATTGTGGAAATTGCTAAATCGACTTGAAAATTTACTTTTTCGCACTTTGAAACATCGCTATTTTCGTCATCCTCCATATTTGAAGCTACGGCAAATTCAAATTCATCTTTCGGTTGGAAATCTCTGGTGTTTGGCTGTCAATTATTACAGTTTGGACTCATTAGACAAATTGGCAATGGCAATACTACTTCTCTGTCTGATACAACTTGGTTACAATGTTGGCCTCCACGAAGTCCATTATTAAAAGATAATTCTTTCAATTCGTTACCAGTCTCAACATTGATTAATCAGGATCATGCTACTTGGAACGAATCAACATTACATCTTTACGTGGAACCTACAGATCATCATCTAATACGGAAATTGTTCCTTCCAAAACACGATTGTGTAGACTCGTACTTTTGGAGATTCTCATCTGATGGCATTTACTCGGTTAAATCCGGTTATAGAGCTTATGCTGATTTACCAGACTCTGATCTTCTTATCCATGTTATTCCAATATCTTCGGACTTGGCTAATTACATATGGAAATCTAACATTCATCCGAAGATGAGACACTTCTTATGGCGCATTGGATCTCATTCTCTTGCAACATTCGTGAACTTGCTTAATGGTCATATTCCTTTGCAATCTACGCGTGTTCGATGTTGTGTAATAGATGAAACTGAATCACACATATTTTTTGAATGTCCATTCGCTCAACAAGTTTGGAGGATAGCAGGACTTGATTTGTGGTTGCGTTCTAATTTGCATAATAACATTGATTCTATAATTCAGGATTGGCTTATGCAGTTAAGGTCTCATGTTACGCCGTCTTTTTCATTGTTACTGTCTTTCTTTATATTATGGAGATTATGGAAGAACATAAATGCTCTGATCTTTAATCACAAATCAATTAAGGCTGATGTTTTGTACTCTCTTGCTTGTTCTGAACCACATCTTGGTTAAGTGTATTGTCTCAATATCCCAATTCGGTATCTTCCTCAAGACAATCACATCATCGTTGGCAGCCACCTCATTTACCTATGGTTAAATATAATTTCGATGCTAGTCATAAAGAAGGTAATCAACAATCTAGAATGGGATGGATCATACGTAATTCTCAAGGTCAAGTTCTTCATTGCGGACTAGGACAATTTGAAGGTCGAAACAGTGTTGAAGAAACGGAAGCGAATTCATTACTTTGGGCAATACAATCCGCTTGGGTGTTGGGATACCAGTACATCAACTTTGACGGTGACAACATGAACGTAATTCAAGCTTTGAATCATGGTCAACATAACATGCGTTTAACTCCTCTCCTTGATGAAATACGAAGCTGGATTCCTTTATTTAGCTCTATTACTTTCACTTATCATAATCGTGAGTCCAATGTATGTGCTGATCAATTGGCCAAGATTGCTTCAAATGGGTTGTGTCCCTCCTCTGTTTTTAGCAATTGTCCAGAGTTTTTAAGGTCCTTTGTAATGAATGATATTTATTAATAAAGTAATGTTTAGTTGAAAAAAAAAATAGTATAAATTCAAATCTAATATAAATTTATGGGCCTTTTATTTTTGAAAAAAAATTTATATCTAATTTTTCAACAAAAAAAATGGACCTCTAATTAACAGTACATAGGACGGATCCCCGGGGCGGCGCACCTTTTTTTGTCCCTCCATGTAAGTCGCCTCTGATTTTAAGTCAAAAGAGATATTACACTTTTCACATTAAAGGTGTTCGTACAACGAGGCCACAAAGATCTCCCTCTCTTACTGAACATACACGATCACCCTCTACAAATGTGTTGTGAATTTTTCGTGAGATAAAAAAATTACGATAAATGGAAAGAAACACGATTAAGACACATACCTTGCGTTTTAGAGTTTTTTTATTGATTGATGTGATTAAACATTACAATTTCATATATTGAGATCCTTACATAGATTTTAAACTCAATTCCACTAGGAAAAACTTAAAAACGTATTTCAGTTTCCAATAGATGAACCGTACTTTATCTCGGGGGCCGAACCCCCCCCCCCCCCCCCNCCTAAACCCTAATTTTTAGCGCAACTAAAATATACAACGAACTTAAGTCTAATAGAACTAGTTTCGCCCTATTTTATTCGGTCTCTTTTAACACTTTATGTCACAAGACACAACAATCTTCACATTTACATAAAACATTTCCTTGAACCATAGTAGTGCCTTATCAAGTCTTGGAGAATCTTGCTTAAGGTTTATCACAATTAGAGGCAAATAATGGCAGAGTAGGGCCAACTCTAGGCCAAGTCCAATGAAACATTGGCCTAGAATTTCCATATTTTATAAGTTTGCTTCCATATTTTAGAGGTCTCCAAAACTTAAAAATTCTCTATATACATATATATCTGTTTTAAAAAAAAGTATGGTCCAAAAAATAAATAAATGAAATATTAGTCCAATTTTTTTTTCAGACTCCCGTAATTTCAGGGCCGGCTTTGTTGTAGATGGGAGAAGAAAAAACCGAATAGTTTAGGGGTGGGCGATTAGTAATAATAATTTAGATGAAATTCTAAAGAGTCGAAAAGTTAATGAGAAAATAATTTCGACGTGGATAGTAGAAGGGGTTTACAAATGTTAACCCAAAAAAGAAAGAAAGGTTGGTCCATTTCATAGCTACGCTAGTGAGTTAAGTAAGGTTGTTTGCCCTCTTTGACCAATACCTAAGAAAGAAAAGTGAAGTTTTCAAAATATCTTATTGTTTGTTAATGTTTAGACATTGTTTACAATGATCGTGAGATACGCTTCTTGCCATTAAAAGTTGAAGACTTTGAGTAAAATAATTCATATATAAAAGGGATTTAAATTATTACGAGTTTCCAGCACGAACATTTTTATTTATTTATTAATGTTGATGTTTATACACTTAAGGAAGGATACAAGTATCTAATTTCTTCTCCCTCAAGTTGCAAGATTAATAAATTACTTATTAAATAATTAGTCAGCTTCCTTGTTAATTTTTATATTAAGTAAACTAGAGTAAAATATGATCAAGTTGAATAATTTCTCGTTGACCTTTATCATAGCAGAAGACAAACCAGAAGGAACATCAATTTGAACATCGATCTCTTCAAGGTTTTTCATGGAGAAAACAAACAAAAAAACGTAAGGAGAACAAATTAAGTTTCTTTTTGGAGTATTGATTTCTAAGCCGCAAGCATATGTTCAGATTTGTATATATTAAGTTTATTTTTTCGATTTTTATTTTTATATAGAGTTGAAGATGTTGAAAATGTTGATGTTTATACAGCAAAAGGTTTGCTAAGTGTTCGTCATCGATATCTCGATGTCAGGTAAATAGAATAAAAACATCATATTTGTTATAGTTCTTATACTTATTTGTATATTTGTGTATTATTTTGATTAAGCTTTATCGATCGGTGACTGTAGGACAAATGAAGAATTTGAGAAGAGTCACTTTGAGGAGGCTATTAACATTCCTTATATGTTCAAAACGGATGAAGGTTATTCTATAAATTTTGCAATAATTCAATTCTTTTATAACAAATTATCAACAACAACACTTAAAACTATCGTTAATGCTGTATACTATATAGGTAGGATTATAAATCCTGATTTCCTTCCTCAAGTTGCATCCGTTTGCAAGAAAGATGACCATTTGATTGTGGTTAGTTTATTTTATATAATCGAATATTATCTTCTCTAAATTTTTATAATCAAAGAAATGTTCAAATAGAAGATTTTAATTTCTAACACTAACAATGAATACGCTGAAGGCTTGTAACGCTGGAGGAAGAGCAAGTCGTGCTTGTGTTGATCTTCTCAATTCGGTGAGTCCATATATATATACGTATAATGCAATGGGTGTCTATACAAAAATACACCATACTTATGTATATAAGTGTGTGTGTACTCATGAGGTAGGGATACGAGCATGTGGCTAACATGGAGGGAGGCTACTCGGCTTGGGTTGATGCCGGATTCGCCGGCGATAAACCGCCGGAGGAGCTCAAGACTGCTTGCAAGTTCCGCCCAAAGGACAACTAAACCGGTCCGGTCGGTTATTTGCTATACATATCCATCTTTGTATTTTGGTTTGATGCATAAACAAACTTAAAACTAATTATGTTAGTTGTGACATAATATGAATTTAAATGGTATTTTAATGGATTTTATAAAGGGGAATCGTAATGTATATACAAAATATACACTAAAATTAGGTAAATGTCATCTACGCTTATGTTACATTTCTCTTTTCATCGTCATTATACAATATATGCAATAACACTCCTACTTGGGTGAACAGTTACTCTACTTCACTAGACTTTCTTTATCAGACGAATAATTTTTATTTTCAATAAGCAATCCCACTTCGTCTTTTCTTTCCTGCGAATTTTCGAAGAGATAACTCTACCGTCGCCATAACCCCCTTTCTCTAAATTTCTCAACTGCTAAATCAAATTGAAACCTATCTCCTCATTCAAAAATTTTCAAAGTTCTTATTCATAGAGAAAGGAAATTGAACAGTAACTGCCGGAAAGAATCCGAACGATTCCTGCAACTATCAAACGAATTCACTGAACTCGCATCTAGGGTTTCTTACAGAAGGTAAATTTCACTTAAATATTGTGTAAATTTCAGTTAACTGATTCATATTGTCTGAAATTAGTTCAACATTAGCATACATAACAAGATAGTTACTGTTTTGATTGACGAACTTGTCTTCCTTCATACGCCTTATTTAGAAACTTTTATTATTTGGAGATTTATACATAGATTATCATAATCACTTCAATCCTCATAATGCATACGAATTCGTAACATTGTCCTCTCTTCCT
>OVAV01003290.1:0-10047 GCA_900406375.1 Iberis amara
ATATATATATATATATATATAATTTACATAAATTTTTAAACCTAATAAAAAATAAAAAATCATTAAACCTATGTTTAATAAATATTTAACAAAAACTTCCTTACTTAAAATTCAAAAGACTTCTTAAAAATAAAAAATGCAAAATATTAAAATGCAATTAGTGGAAAATTAGTACTATTGATATGAATAAGGTTATATTCTTTCTTTACCAATTAATGCAACAAATAAAACAGAAAGTGTTACCATGAGAAAAAGAATTAAAATAGAAAACATAGGCAAAAAAGTCATTATATGCTCACTTAATGAAATATAGCATAGTTAATGTTGAAGTTTTAAATTGAACCACCTTTATTGCATGTAGGTCCACCCATGTGCATGCCACTTGTTTGATTTCTTTGTTGTTGTTAGTTGTAAATTTACGGCATAATGTATTCTCATATTCACCTTTTATAGGCGATTACTTAACCTTTTCCTCTTGACTAGCAACCTTCTATTATGATCTTTCATAATGAGTCATTCTCTTTTCATCCTTACATCACATTTTGATTATGTTGCTTGACCCAAACTGATGATATTACTTTTAAGATCTGGGATACAGTAAACTTCGGTCATTACTCTAGACTCTCCTTTCATATCAACAAAAGATATCGATCATTTTCATTCAATATCGATTCGCGAATTATCCCCAAATATTACTTTTCTAGTGATTGAGCGATCCATCTTTGTAAAATACCTTGAATCTCCCGACATATGATTTATAGCTCCATTGTCGAGATACCAGATATCTTTATCTTTTGCGTTAGTCTCATACTTACTTGTGCATCATTCTTCGTTTATATACACTTTTATATGCATCATGAGTTCTTCAACATCTTCTGTATCATCTCCATCATGTTCTAACGCTTCTTGGAGCTTCAGAAAATGATTTGGACACTTTGATGCAAAGTTTCATTCCTTGTCACATCGATAACATATGACTTTTGACATGTCTCTTCCACCGTTGGATCTTCCACGACCTCTTCCTCTTGAGTTGAAACATCCTCCTCGACCTCTGTTTCTAAGATCTCCATCTTTGTCTGTCTATTGTGGTTCATGTTTGAATACATCAACGTATTATGTTCTTGTTGTGCTCCCTCTTCTTCGCATATGCGTTCTTCATATGCTTTCAATCTTCCTATGATATCGTCATAGCTTATTGTATTGAGATCCAATACTTGTTCGAGAGAAGCTACTATGTGTATGTACTTCTTATGTGGAAGGCTTGAAAGAAACTTCTTTACCATCTTTGATTCCTCAATGAAAACTCCTAACAAAGCAGACTTTGATAATCTCTGATATCTTTCCACTGAAGTCATTGATTGTTTATGAATCTTTCATCTTTAGACGGTTAAACTCAGCCATTAGTGTTTGTAGTCTTGCTTCTTTGACCCTGTATGCTCCCACATGTCTTGTTTTGATAGCTTCCCAAACCTTCTTTGTTGTATCTAATTCGCCTACTTGCAGAATTAGTGTTTCATGTATGCTCTGAAACAGTAGTCCCATAGCCATGTCGTTCTTCTCAACGTTGGCTGATTCTTCTTCTTCAATGGTTTTCCATACTTTATGAACTCTTAATGTGATCTTCACCCTTATTTCTCATACCGTGTAGTTTGTTGAGTTGAGCATGGACATTGTATCGTGGAAGATCCTCCTTATTTTGTTCGGTTGTTGGTGGTCGCGAGTTGCGCCTGTCTTTGATCGATTTTTCTTCAAAGCTCTGATATCAATTATTGTTTTATAAGACTTTAGATTAAAGAATAACTCTTCTTTATTAGCTTTAGGAAAATCTCTCAAAATCTAAAACTCTCAAATCTCATAAACTCATAAGTTATGTCACATGATTGACATCCTATTCCTAACTCAATTAGAAAAAACCAAATAGGAAACTTATTAGATTTATATAACTACTAATATTTAGATCTCCTAAATATATTATCTAACCAAATCTTTTAGAATCATAATTTTCTTTTTATATGTAAGCTTTCTACAAGCTTAAGTCAACACAAAAAAAACTTCGACTTTTTTTTTAATTACAAAGAATTGATTCTAGAATAGGGTTCTTTGCATGGAAAGAGAAAAAATGACACTCGATCCTAAAGTGTTATCGGGTTTTAGGGCTGGTTTAATTTGTTAAATTTGATGCTTGGTTCGGGGTTAGTTATATAATTTGGTTTAAGTACGTCCACATACCAAATAACCAAACTTACAGCACAACTAATTTTATAGAAACAAATATAAAACTTCGTAATTGTAAATGTCTATAAGAGTCAAAATGTGGGGAGAAGGAGCGAGATATGATCGTTTCTTGTGAGAGTGGGCATTTAAACCGAACCGAATAAACTGAACCGAACCAATTTAGTCTGGTTAATTCGGTTCGGTTTATTCAGTTATTTCGGTTCAATTCGGTAATTTTTTTATTTTAGTTCGATTTTTGGTTCGGTTCAATTTTTATTCTATATTAAATTAACCAAACCGAACCGAACTTCAAAAAATAATTGTACAAACAGAAAACTAACGAAAAATAAACCAAAAATTAACCAATATTAAGATTTTCGAACAAAAAAACCAAATTTCAAAAACGAAAAAACTGAACTGAACCGAATTTTTGTTTGGTTCATTTCGACCAAGAAAAAACAGAACAAATCGAATACCCACCTCTAGTTTTTGGTCGTCGACCCTTGTCCAAATAACGTTTCAATCATCTTTGGACTGCTTCTGGCCTTAATCTATTTTCCGTATTCTCTCTGTGCTTGTGTTGTTAGTTTATCATCAGGCCACTTTAGTATTATATGTATAAACACGCAGCATATCAAAGCGCACACACACAACAACCTTTACAATGGCGGCTAATGTCACTGGAGCAAAAAGTTGTATCAAGAAAGGAAGGAAAAGCTACAAAAGCTTACGGCTTACCAAGCAACATTAGCACTAACTTTATAAGCAAATATGAATAGGTAAGTAAGGTGTTCAGAATATTAAATTTTTTTAAAAAACAAAACAAAGGACATGGACTTCTCGGATTACCCATCAATAATGTAACAAAATTGCAAGAACATTTAATTCTGAGAAACCAAATAAATAAATAAAGACAAGAAGGAATAGCGTAGAAACTGCAAACTGTATGAAAAATAAAACCCAAAGTTGCATTATTAGGCTGATGAGAGTCTTCTTGGACATAAAACCCTAAAATCAAACACTCTCTTTTTGCTTCTTATAATTACATCTGAAATTTCTCTTCTGTCTCACCTCACCCATCTTCTCTTATATTATGCCCCCATAATTGTGTCAGCCTCCAAATTTACAGTCAGAATTCAGATTTTGATCTTTCTTTTTTAAATAAAATAAAACAAAAACCCAGTAGAAAATCTTATTCACAGGGCTTTTCTTTTAATGTTTCCTTTTTCCACTTAGATGGACTAAACAATAGCACCTGGTTCGTCATTGCTTTGTTGTCTTTGGTGATGCTTGACTCGAACCACCGGTTTTGCTGCTCAGTGACCCTTTGATGTCTCTGGGTAAGCTTGTGCTAAAGAGAGCACTTGTAGGATTTGCTTCTGAGCTGTTAGACTGGGTTTCTGAAACACTGGGTCGAGTCCAGATCTTTATATGGCCTTCTCTGCAAGCTGTTACCACTGATTCTTGTGTGAACATTAAGCCAGAGAGAGGCTCAGTGTGAACACGGTGAGCTATGACTGGCGAGAGCTTTGGAACATCGCGTTTGCAAGGAGCAGGTTGAAGAGTTCCCATTGGTATGGCATTGTCCCAGTGAGCTGATTGGCTTCCTGTGCTGTAAGTGGGAGATCCTCCTGGAGCTCGCCTAAGTGGAACTACGATCTCGTCCATTTCAAGGTCCCAGAGAAGTAACTGTGTATCCTGAGCATTCAACAGAGGAAAGCAGCGGAGTGTGTGAGGTAAAAAAAGGTGGAATTCATATTCGTGGAAATGATCTTAACTGTTGAAGCATACTCGTTCTTCGCTAAATGCAAAGGAGAACCACACTTACCTGACCAACTGATCCAAAACGGTACATGACATGTTCTCCTGATCCATCTGAATTTGGTGATGACCAATAGGAATCAAACGCTACTCCACTCACCTGAGAGCAAGTATTCCAGACATGAGTCGGGTGTTTTTAATGATAAACAAAGGAAATCTTATTGAGATCAAGAACATTACCCACGAATTATGCCCCTCACCCCAAGCCACAACCTTCCGATCCTCCATACTCCACACTTGAACCAAATCATCTTCACCTCCAGTCAAAATGTATTTTCCATCCATACTGTCAATATGATTACAATGTCAATAAATAATAACACTCAGGGCTAATATGCTCACAACAAACATAACGGTTAAAGAAACAAATACAACAGAAAAGAAAATTTTCTACTGAATTATATCCTGTTACCTCCAAGAACAGCACAACAGAGCACCATAGTAACTTTTTCCACCACATAAAAGCTTCTGGGTTGAAAAGTCAAAAATGCGAAGATAACCTGTAAATGGTAAGTGCATAACTAAGAAACACAGAGAGAAAGAAGAAGAATCACGCGACAACCTGGATGTGTCTTACCATCTCTTCCAACAGTCGCCAAGTGTGCCCCATCATTTGAGAATGCAATGCTGTTAATTGAACCTTGGCAGATATGCCATCTTGCAACAGGGTTACTCTGCATAAATACTCGAAACATGAACACAGGTACATCCAAACATGGATCTAATAGAATGGTTACAAACTCAGGTACCTTGCTATATTTTGCTTTGTCAACTGAAAATTGTGTAGGATCTCTTATAGCAGGAAATGTTGAGTCAGTGGCACCATCTTTATTCTATTAAGTTACATTAATCAGGATTAGAAATCAGACAAACCAAGGTAAAATTCAATGTCATATGGAAGAACGCATTCTCCGATCTCTGGGCTTGCCTTTTCATACACGTACAAATTACCATCAGCATGAGCAACGACGAATGCTCCATCACCTCCAGGCACCCAAGCAATACTAGTACAACGACTGTTACAAAACAACAAAGTTTCTTATAATCTGAGAGAGGACTTGTGGCTAGATACACGTTTCAACTTAACCAGCTAAAAACGATCTCCTCTGAGACTACTACATCCTGTTCTGTAATAATTTAACAAATCTACTGTCACCGAGAGTTTACTAGAGCATACATCTATAATCTATTACACCGACAGGAGATGAATTATCTAAGCTCTTTTCATTGAAAAATACTACCAGAAGTAGAAACGAAGAACACATACAGATCTTTACACAAAACAAAAAAAGAACCAGTGGAATTAATTCTTCAGATGTCACTACAAATAATAGCACAATAAAAAGGTGGCATGAAAAATAAAATTCCATGAGAAGGAAAAACTCTTGCCTGTTATTCACAGAGCCGTCCTTATTATAATGCAATGCTCCAACTAGCTTCTTAGACACATCCTGTAACTGCTGTCTCAGTGATACAGTGTACACTACAATAAACAACATACCATAATCCACAAGACGAAGCATCTAGATACGAGGTTAAACAATGACAAGCTCAAATAGCTATGTTACCATCCCCAGAATTCAACCCAATCAGTAGATCATGTCCGTCCTTAGCATCCGGATCAAAGGCATGGCACATAGGGTTTGAATTACTAAAATGGATAGACTTTACTGGATCCTACAACATAGAAGTTGTCTAAAACCATTAAATCGAAAATAAAACAGAACATAACAGCTCAAATCAGTAAAAGAGAAACAAAGAAGAGCTGTGATTACCTTGTCTTGTGAGTTCAAGTCACAGATAAAAATAGCATCACCCACATTAAAGACCAAATAAGTTCCTTTCCCATCAAAATTGGTATTTGTCATCGAAGTGCTAGTACTAGAAGCAGCAAAGGAGCCACTAATTCTTGAACTTGTACTCACAGTTTTGCTCCCTCCAGTGCCTCCAACAAAACTAAGCGCACGACTACCATTTCCAGTGCCTAGTAACCTTGCTGTTGCTGAACGAAACCCGCTACTAGCACCGTAACCCGAAGAAGTACCGGTTGGTGTAGAAGGAGCAGCTCTTTCCTTAAGCTGAGCTAGAGTTACCTGCCAACGAAAATTTCCCAATTCCCATCATAGGAAACCAATATAGACACACATAAAAGAGAATTCTCTTATGCTAAGGATCTAGAGGAAAGCAATGTTAGTGAAACCGATTGATTAACTAACCAAACGTAATCCGAATTTCACTGACAAAAGTTTCATTACCGATCCTAATTCTCCTAATTACCACAACCCCAAACGCATTCCAGTGGGATTAAACTTCAATTAGAGAAACGAATCAAAGTATTGATATCTAAATCCCTAGAAAAAGTAATTCTTTACCTGAGTAACTGTTTTGCCATGTGCATAGTGAAGAAGCCCAGAAGAATGCGTCTTCTCATAGTGGAGCTTGTACTTGCCTTCAGGCGTCTTGAAGTAAGTCTTAATTCCCGGCGACTGAGTATTCGCCGCAGGAGAAGACGATGAAGATGGTGCAGATATCATTCCATTCGAAGTATTCATCATGTTGCTTGCTACTCTTCGTCTTCTCTAATCGTCGAACCCAATAGTATCTGATCACGAATCACGACCCTAGGGTTTTTTGTATGTTTCTAATTTCTCAACCCCAAATCGAAAACCTAGAAACAAATTTACCCTTATCTCTTCCTCTCGTCTTGGATGTAAAGCCACTAAAAGACTCGTTGAGATAAAGAATCAAATTTCTCTTATGAGGTCTTCAATGGATACCGAATCAAAAGGGGTTATTTTGATGCAACTGTTTGTCTCTCTCTCTCTTTTCGTTTTTTTGTTGCTCACAACTAATTATCAAACCTTTGACTCTAAGGTGATTAAAAGTCATTGTAACTAACGGTGGAGATCTTGTGAGGAAGCGTTTAACGGCTGAAGATACTTGATCCGATGGGTCGGGTTTTAGATAATATAGAATCTAGATATTACCGCATATATGATGACAGATCATGCGTTCTGACGTCATATACCATCTACGGCCCAGTTTAAGCCCATTATTATATGTCCATGAATAATGACATAACAAGCCTTTTTTCAAACGATTTCGAGTTACACTGACAACTCTGATTATTAGTGGGATAGTGCTATTACCTCTTGAAGAAGTGATTTTTTATTTTATTTTATTCGGCTAGCTTCTATCTTCGTTTTCTTTTGCATCGCCAAAGTTTTATTGCAATTGCAACTAATTTTGAGTTGGATTAGTTTGAATAGAAAAGAGAAATTGCAAGTTGAAGTATCGAAGGAATTCAATCAATCTAGATAAATATGCTTCTCTGATAATTCCAAAAGCTCAAGGTAATTCAAATGGTTCTCGTCTAAAGGAATATGCGACGGTAGCTGATTTCCCTTCTAGGACTCCGAATTTCATGGATTACCATATATAAGTAAGTGTACAACCTTACGACTACTTCAAAATATCATACTCGCCGAATAACATTCATTCATCATATCATTTATATAATTCATATAATCTTGTTCTTGTGTTAGTATCAAAACAATTAAATCGATAAAACTATGGTGTTTGATTAGTGGCTATGACTTCGAGTATATAAGCTGAGAATAAGATGAGACTTCTTGATGGGTCATTAGTTAAACCTAATGAGAACTAACTATCATATTTGGTATCAGTGCGATATTATGCTTAAGTCATGGTTGTTGGATAGTGGAACCAAGAAGATCTACACAAACATGTTATACTTCAAAATCGCAACTGCGATATGGAGAGATCTGCATACAAATTTTCATTGATCAAACCTTTCTTAATTATATATGCTCAAACATCAAGTAGGTTCATTTAGGCAAGAAAGCTTAAATTTATCATCTTATCATACTCAAACACAAGCTCTTTGGGAAGAATTATCAAGCATTCAAGTTGTGGTATGCACAATAGAAGATCTCTTGGCAGAAAGAGAAACAAATGGTGTCATAGAATTTCTATTGGGATTGGAAAACATTTATGCAAATATTAGGAGTCACATTCTAATGAAGACGAATCTTCTAAACTAGTTAGAGGTATTACCTATTTGATCAAGAGGATAGTAAGAAGTCAGCAAGAGAAGTTACTATGGAGATATAATCTTCTGCATTTCAAGTTGCTCAGTCAGTTCAGCGAAGCTCCACATAAGGCATATCTTCAAATAGTTCATAAGGTTCTTCGATTTTGTTAAGGAGTTATTGGGTAAGACTTGTTACACTCAGTTACTTGCAGATGTTGATTGGGGTTTTTTACACTATAAAATATATTTTAGGTTACTGCATGTTTCTTGACTTCATCACTCATTCCATATAAGTAAAAAAAAAAAACATATATTCAAAATTTTCTACCGGACAGAATATAAGTCTATATAAGTCTATATGTGGTTATTTATGGATTGTTTGAGTGATTAATTGTAGGGATAATAAAACCGGATTTAGTTAAAACCTAGTCTAAAAGCGTTTAAAAATCTTAAAACGAACGGAGTCGAGTCGAAACTCTTTCTTTAATTCTAAAAATTGTCCGTAGTAAAACGGTTTACCGCAATTTCATAATTCTGGGATACAACCGTTACACGTCTTTATTAAGCTATACTCTTAATAAAGCCTATCGACCTTAGTATTCTGCGAATACTCTCAAGACGTTGGAAGCGAGGTATTTATTGGAACGTTTGAAGTTTTTTTTAATGGTATTTATTTTTCTTCTCTTTATTCAATATCGAAAACCAATTTTTCTCATGTTAATTGAGAAAGTGATGAAGAAAATTGAGCGATCGAGGCGTGTATATAGTGGCCGAGGGGGTGAGATACGCGAACGGACGTGACTGGTCAAGGCGCAAACGGACGTGGCTGGTCGCGCGGATGCACTTGTTCGCGTATGGACACAAATGTTCACGCGCACGTCCATATACATTGAATATGGTAGATGCGCGAGTTGGGCCGAAAATAAAATCAGGCCCGAAATGTATATGGACTGAAAATTAAATCTGGGCCGAAATTATATTTTTGACCAATAAAATTTTTGAGCCATAAATAAATGTGAACCGATTGGGCCAAATATAAATACGGGCTGAATTAGACCTAAATGGGCCGAAATTTTTTAATAAAAAATTTCCCCAAAAAGAACTTATTTAATGGACCTTCGGTCCAATCGACCCTACGGTCAAATCGACCCTACGATCCGCGACCCGCGCCGTGCCGAGCCTAGCCGAGCCGGCGGCGGCGAGCGCACATGGTCCTCCTCTCTTACTTCCATCATGCATAGTGTCCCTTGCTACTCACTTGTAAACATTACATGAGTAGGCTCTATATATACCACTTGAAAATATTTTTTCCCAAGCAATGTGGAACTTTGGTCATTTGTTGACTTTTTGTGTGTTCAACTTACACACTTTGACCTCACATTTCTCATTAAATTTAACTCATATTTTGACATTTCAACATTCAAAGTTGTAGTCCAAACTACAAGCTTTCCAATGCAATAAAGATCCGGTAATTCCGGGCAATGACCTTACCGGAAAACTCGCCGGAAAAGTGATGAAAATCACTGTCAATTAATTGAGTTTCAACAATCCCCCACATGAATAAAAATAATCCTAAACAAATGACTCTAGAGACTCGAAATATGAAATTTGTGTACAAGCCAAACTCACAAAAACTTCATCTCCTAAAGTTCACAGGACTACCGAACATTTAGGTTAATCTATACAAATTTATGTGATCTAAAATATATACAAAATCGAAGCGGTAAAAAGTATTTTGTGACATTCATAGATGATAGCACAAGATATTGTTATGTATATCTGCTACATAGCAAAGACGAAGTCTTGTCGAAATTCAAAGAATATAAATTCGAAGTTGAAAATCAACTTTGTGAAACTATTAAAGTAGTGAGAAGTGATAGATGAGGCGAGTATGATAGTCCCTTTAATGATTTCTGCAAAGAACATGTGATCATACATCAAAATACCGCTCCTTACTC
>OVAV01003292.1:0-10045 GCA_900406375.1 Iberis amara
CTATTGCAAGAGTTATTGCTATTTTACTCAAAACATGTCATGCTCATGTGAAAAACTTAGAAAATTTTGGACAACATTTCGAGCTAGGCAGTTAAAAATTAGAAGTAACCAATGAGAAGTTTAAGAACTTTTTCGTATCGACTAAGTCGAATTGACTATGTGTAGTTCAAAACAAAATTTTGACCCGAATTAAACCTCGATCCATTCCAATATGAATTTACATGTATATCAAAAAAAATTTGACATTTTTTAACTGGATTTTTATTTTATTGAGAATTGCTGTGGGGGGGGGGGGGGGGGGAGGGGAGGNGCTAACATTTTTAGCCGATCACGCATAGCCAGCCACGTGAGAAAGACGTGTTTTGGGACACTATGGGAGAACCAACCACCTTTTCTTATATGAACTAAGGTTGCCCGATTCCTAATTTGATCAGAACAATACTTAGGGGAGAACTGCAAATCATATTTTTCTATACGATTTACATCATAACCCCGCAACTTTGTAAAAACACCATCAACCAAACTAGCAAACTAGAGGCCTCCGTCCGATTGGACTGTGGTGGTCGTGGACCAATAACAACTTCACGGACAAGGCGACACAAAATTCTAATATCCCAAAAACCTCCAAGTCATTTTATATCTATTGCAAGAGTTATTGCTATTTACCTCAAAACATGTCATGCTCAAGTGAAAAACATAAAAAAAATTTGGACAACATTTCGAGCTAGGCAGTCAAATGTTAGAAGTTACCAATGAGAAGTTTAAGAACCATTCGTATCGACTAATTCTAATTGACTCTCTGTAGTTCAAAATAAAATTTTGACCTTGATCGATCCAATATGAATTTTCATGTATATCAAAAATTTTTTTGACATTTTTAACTGGATTTTTATTTTATTGAGAGTTGTTGTGGGGGGTGTCAAGAGCAGAGTCGGTAGCTTTCTGTAATGGACGATGACCAAGCTATGGCCCAAGCTAACATTTTTAGCCGATCACACATAGCCAACCACGTGAGAAAGGCGTATTTTGGGACACTATGGGAGAACCAACCACCTTTTCTTCTATGAACTACGGTTGCCCGATTCCTAATTTGATCTGAACAATACTTAGGGGAGAACTGCAAGTCATATTTTTCTATACCATTGACATCATAACCCCACAACTTTGTAAGAACACCATCAACCAAACTAGCAAACTAGAGGCCTCCGTCCGATTGGACTGTGGTGGTCTTGGAGCAATAACAACTTCACGGACAAGGCGACACAAAATTCTAATATCCCAAAAACCTCCAAGTCATTTTATATCTATTGCAAGAGTTATTGTTATTTTACTCAAAACATGCCATACTCAAGTGAAAAACATAAAAAAAACTAGGCAGTCAAATATTAGAAGTTACCAATGAGAAGTTTAAGAACCATTCATATCGACTAATTCAAATTGACTCTCTATAGTTCAAAACAAAATTTTGACCTTGATCGATCGAATATGAATTTTCATGTATATTAAAAATAATTTTGACATTTTTAACTGGATTTTTATTTTATTCAGAGTTGTTGTGGGGGGGGGGGGGGAAAGNAGAGTCGGTAGCTTTCTGTAATGGACGATGACCAAGCTATGGCCCAAACTAACATTTTGCGCCGATCACAGATAGCCAGCCACGTGAGAAAGGCGTATTTTGGGACACTATGGGAGAACCAACCACCTTTGCTTCTATGAACTAAGGTTATCTGATTCCTAATTTGATCACAAAAATACTTAGTGGAGAACTGCAAGTCATATTTTCTATACCATTTTATATCTATTGCAAGAGTTATTGCTATTTTATTCAAAATATGTCATGCTCAAGTGAAAAAGATAGAAAATTTTGGACAACATGTCGAGCTAGGCAGTCAAAAATTAGAAGTTACCAATGAGAAGTTTAAGAACCATTTCGTATCGACTAATTTGAATTGACTCTCTGTAGTTCAAAACAAAGTTTTGACCGAATCGAACCCCAATTGATCCAATATGAATTTTCATGTATATCAAAAACTTTTTTGACATTTTTACTTGCTTTTTTTATTTTATTGAGAGTTGATGTGGATCCTTACTATTTTGTAGAATATGTACAATTGTTATTAATGATTATTCAACTCTAATGAATGATTTTTCACTCTATCTTTTATTTATACATTTGGATTTTGTATCTTTCTTCTTTCTTCTTTCTTCTTGTTCTTTATGTTTATGACCTTGATTTAGGGATTTTTTATGCTTGGAATGTTGAGACTGATTCTTGTATATAATTCATGATTTTGAGGTTTTGCAGCTCCTCCATTGTGATGTTTTCAATCATCTTTGATTCTTCTATGGAGACAACCACATACATGAATTTGTCACTTAAGGTTCTGAAAATTTTCTCCACTACCTTCAAGTCTGGCATTTTTTCTCCATTACTTCTCATCTGATGGGTGATGGCCAGAACTCTCGTGAAGTACTCTTCCACCTTCATCTCCAATAGCTCAAAATCTCTCCTGAGCTTTTGTAGCAATGACCTCTTCACACGATCATTTCCACCAAAATTCTTCTTCATTGAGTGCCAAATGATTTTTGTTTTCCTGTCCAAGATATGTTCAAATGTTACCCTATCGATGGATTGATAGAGGTAATGTTTGACTTTGTGATCATTTGTTCTGGTATTGTCTAATTACTCCCTTTGCTCATCTGTCAACACTGTTGTGACAGTTGGTTCTTCAAATACGGCTTCAATCACTCTCCATAGTCCCTTGGCTCTGAAGAAATTCTCCATCACCTCGCTCCAGTGATCCCAATGCCCATCGAACTGGGGCAGCTTCATCTTATCATCTCCCATCTCTCACAATCTGTTTCAAAGGTTACTTTTCTGATCTTTGTAAAAAATAGAGCTCTGATACCACTTTGTAAACGTTAAAGCTCTATAATTTGTAAACTCTTAATTCATTCCATAAAACATAGTGGCTTAAGTAGCCTTACATTGAGAGCTAAAAACTTGCAACTACAACTGATCCACTAGGACACTAATTAAAAGTAGTATCCTATACTTTAGAGAAATTTAAGTTAAACTTAAAACTTAAAAAAAGACCAATTCAACTAACTTCAACCTTCGACTCCTACAATCCAGCATCTTCTTTGACAACACAGTTGCTCCAACAAACCCTCCCTAAACTAAGCTTTGGTTCACATAGCTTAACTTACTAGTGACAGAGAAAATCCTAAGTTGGCTTCTTAAGTTCTCCAAAACTTCACGCTGCAATGGTTTTCTTAAAATATCAGCTACCTGTTCCTATGACCCGCAATGTTCCAGGCTTATCTCTCCATTGTTCACCAATTCTCTAAGAAAATGAAATATAACTCCAATGTGTTTGCACCTCCCATGAAACACCGGAATCTTTGATAATTTGATAGTGGAAGTGTTATCACACCATACAATTGTACCTTCATTTATGTGATGTCCCATTTCTTCCAAAACCCTCTTAAACCAGACTATTTGACATGCGCAGATTGATGCAGCTACGTATTCAGCTTCCGTAGTTGAGAGAGTAACAATTGGTTGTTTCTTAGAGAGCCAAGCAAGTACAGCATTATCCATGACGAAACGTATCCTGAAGTACTTTTCCTACTCTCTTCATCCCCTGAAAAGTCACTATCCGTGTAAATCTGTAACTCACCACTGCCTCCTCTCTTATACCAGATTCCAAAATCCATAGTTCCTTTTAAGTATCTCAAGACTCTCTTAGCAGCTTGACCATGAAGTTTAGTGGGACATGACATAAAACGACTCAAAAGACTTACTGAAAATTACAGATCTGGTCTTGTGTTGGTGATGTACATGAGGCTTCCAATAATCTGCTTATAGAAAGTTTCATCAACTCTTTCCGCTCGTTCATCCATGTTGATTTTACTTCCATGCACCATTGGATTACACACTGAGTTGCAATCTTCCATATTAAATCGTCTCAGAATTTCTAGTGCATACTTTGACTGACACATGTGAATGCCTTGAGATGTTTGCAGAACTTAAAATTCTAGGAAGTATCTCATCTTGCCCAAATCAGACATATCAAACTCCCTTTGCATTAACTTCTTAAACTCATTCGTCATCTTGAAATCATTTCCTGTATAGATGAGATCATCAACATAAACACTCACAATTAGTATGTTACCATGTTCTGTCTTTAGAAACAGAGTTTCTTTATTTTGTGATTTTATGAAGCCATCTTTGATGAAGTATTCCTCAATGCGACTGAACCAAGCTCTTGGTGCCTGTTTCAGGCCATACAGTGCTTTGTGTAATTTATACAATTTGTCTTCATGTCCCACTACCTCATATCCTTTCGGCTGCTGGACGTACACTTATTCTGTGAGTATTCCATGTAGGAAAGCCGACTTTACATCTAGCTGGAACACTTCCCAGGCTTTTTGTGCAGTTGTGGCAAGAATGGTTTTGATGGTGTCCATTCTAGCAACATGTGCATACACCTCTGTCTAATATATCCCATGTTGTTGAGTGTACCCTTTGGCCACCAAGCGTGCTTTATATTTACTCACTTCTCCGTTCTCATTGAGTTTGGTCTTGTACAACCACTTCACACCAATGCATTTAGCATCATTTGGTAAGTTTGACAGTTCCCAAGTCTGATTTCTCATGATGGAATTCATATCTTCATCCATGGCTTCTCTCCATCTTAGGCTTTTTTCTGCTTCTTCAAATGTGGATGGATCAATAGAGTTGAATTCCACCATGTTGACCATGTGAGCTCCATCTTCCTCATCCAATGCTTCACTTCCTGTAACATAGTCATTTAAGTACCTAGGACGTCTTGTTCTTCGTCCCTCCCTGATTTGTACAATTTGATCATTTTATGTTTCTTCTGAAGCTTCTGCAGCTTCTGCAGGTTGTTCTGCTTCATTGTTTTGTTCTGGTGCAGTCACTGGTGTCTCATCTTCATCACTGCCTTCTTCTTCACTTTCCTCCTAGTCTACATTATCATCATTCCAAGTAAGTGCATAATCTGATTGATGATGTTGTTCTTCTTCCCAATTCCAACCTTTTTCTTCTCAAATACAACATCCCTGCTCACTAAAATTTTCTTTTTTTCGGATTGTAGAGTCTATATGCTTTTGATCTTTAGAGAAACCAACCAAAATGCACACCATACTTTTTTTCATCAAGTTTGTTTCATTTTTCATATGACACATGAACATGTCCAAGACTTCCCCACACACGAAAGTGTTCCACACTTGGTTTAACTCCATTCCAGGCTTCTTGAGGAGTTACATTCTTTACTGCATTGGTAGGACAGTGATTCAAGACATAGAATGTCCAGTTTGCAGCTTCAGGCCAAAAGGACTTTGGTGCTTTCTTGGCTGATAGTAATGATCTGATCATGTTCAGTACTGTCCTACTCTTCTTTTCTGCGATTCCGTTATGCTGAGGAGTGTAGGCTGCAGTCAGTTGTCTTCGAATTCCCTCCTTACAGAAATCAGAGAATTTTTGGGATGTATATTCTCCTCCTCTGTCAGTCCGTAGACATTTTATGCTCTTACCAGTTTCTGTTTCCACTCTTTTCTTAAACATCTTGAATTGAGTGAATGCCTCTGATTTCTCATTCAGGAAGTATGTCCAGGCCTTTCGACTAAAATCATCAATGAAGCAGAGAATGTATCTCTTTCCACTAGTAGAAACATGACTGATAGGTCCACAAATGTCAGAGTTAATCATCTCATGTACATCTTTGGCTCTCCATATGCTTTTCTTGGGAATGGGCTTCCTTGGTTGTTTTCCCACCAAGCAATCTGAGCAAGTGAAACCTTTTGTGTTAAATACAGGTAGCCCACGAACCATACCTTTGCTTTGTAGCATTTTCATTCCTCTATGACTGATGTGTCCATAACGTTCATGCCACAGTTTTGGTACTTCTTCTGCAACGGTCTTGAGACATTGTTGTTTTGTTTTGTTTGAGTCTTTGTTCTGATCTGTCAGTATGAACATCATGTTTGTACTCATCTTGCTTTCCACCAGTAGACCTTTTTCGTCATGAAAAATCTTGCAGCTCCCTTTCTAAATTAAGATGGTAATGTTTTTCTCTTGCAACTGTCCCAGGCTTAGAAGGTTATTCTTCAGTTCTGGAATGTAGAACACATCACTTATGGTATAAGTTGTGTTCCCTATCACTATCTTAACTTTTTCCTTTTCAACAACATCCAACTTCTTATTGTTTCCCAATTTGACTCATCCATTGCTAAAAATAGCTCTCTATCTCCACTCATGTGATTTGAGCATCCTGAGTCAAGGAACCATGATGTTTTCTTTGCAAGTTCTGGTGTTTCTGTGTGTGTCATCAGTGTCAGATCAGTGATGACTTCTTCATTGATCTCATCTTCCTCAACGTAAACCATCAACAACATATCCTCATTCTCTTCAATATAATATGTCTCCTCTTCCCATTTTGGACACTCATATTGAAAATTTCCAAGTCGATGACACTTGTAGCATTCAACAGTGCTTTTTTTTGGGAAAGCACGCCCGCAACCTCTTCCTCTGCCTCTACCATTGAATCGTCTTCCTCTACTTCTTGTTCCTCTTCCCTGAGTGACCATGAACAACTTGTCTTCTTCCTTTTCTGGTTTTCTGAACTTCTGCTCATGAACCACCAGTGAGCTTTGCAGCTCCTCCAATGTGATGTTTTCAATCACCTTTGATTCTTCTATGGAGACAACCACATACATGAATTTGTCACTTAAGGTTCTGAGAATTTTCTCCACTACCTTCAAGTCTGGCATTTCTTCTCCATTACTTCTCATCTGATTGGTGATGGCCAGAACTCTCGTGAAGTACTCTTCCACCTTCATCTCCAACAGCTGAAAGTCTCTCTTGAGCTTTTGTAGCAATCACCTCTTCACACGATCATTTCCACCAAACTTCTTCTTCATTGCGTGCCAAATGATTTTTGATGTTTTCCTGTCCAAGATCTGTTTAAATGTTACCCTATCGATGGATTGATAGAGGTAATGTTTGACTTTGTGATCATTTGTTCTGGCATTGTCTAACTGATCCCTTTGCTCAGCTGTTAACACTGTTGTGACAGTTGGTTCTTCAAATCCGGCCTCAATCACTCTCCATAGTCCCTTGGCTCGGAAGAAATTCTCCATCACCTCGCTCCAGTGATCCCAATGGCCATCGAACTGGGGCAGCTTCATCTTATCATCTCCCATCTCTCACAATCTGTTTTAAAGGTTACTTTTCTGATCTTTGTAAAAAATAGAGCTCTAATACCACTTTGTAAACGTTAAAGCTCTGTAATTTATGAACTGTTAATTCATTCCATAAAACATAGTGGCTTAAGTAGCCTTACATTGAGAGCTAAAAACTTGCAACTTCAACTGATCCACTAGCACACTAATTAACAGTAGTGTCATATTCTTTAGGGAATTTAAATGAAACTTAAAACTTAAACAGAGACCGATTCAACTAACTTCAACCTTCGACTCCTACAATCCAGCATCTTCTTTGACAACACATTTGCTCCAACAAGCTTTGCGTGATTGGAATGCTTTGTGAATTTGATTGAGATTGTTACCTAATTCTTTTTCAATAAATAATTATGAATTTTTTTTTTACTAGTTAGGTTATTAGTGCCAGGAAAGAGAATGAATTATAATTGTGAATTCTAAGTACTATGATGTTGTTTAATTCAATCGCTTGTATTTTTTTTTGATTGCTATTGGATTCTACAGATTGTTTTGAAATCTATATGCTTTTCCTTTGCATATACTGAAAATCCATAAAAACACATTACTCTAGCTTAGTTTGTTTCTCGCATCTCTAGTGTAGAAAAATTTAGTCCTCGTGGATTTAGTATCATATATTCTATATTGACCTCCTTATTATTAAGTTAGTCAATAGAGCAAACGAGGTTTATAAACTTATAAATAGTGAGAAATCCTCCCTAATCAAGTTTTGATACTGTTGTCAAAGAGTAATTCATTTTCATAGGAATCAAAGTATGTCAAGAGCTTTTTCTTTTCTCTTTTGTTGCTAATCTCTCTAACTTTTCTTTGTGATCTTGATCTTCTAGGCGCACAAGCATGCGAGAAGGAAACACTCATGGAGAAGGGGATAAGAGAAAGAAGCCATATATCAAGCTAGTGATGTTAAACGTACTTTTGAGGACTTTCTCAAGCTTAGTTACATAAAATTAGTGATGTCAAGCTTAGTTACATAAAACAACTGTTTTGGAGATAATCTCATGTTATCTTTTTAATACCGTTACCTTTCTATTTTCTTAATGATGGTGTTGCATGATTGTTGGTGATTTGGTAGAGAACGTGGTTTGAAACTTAGGTCTTGGAAGTGCCTTTCATGTTGCTCAAGGATGACTCAAAGTTTGAAAAATATGTGTCAAAACCAGTCCAAGACAGGAAAATATAAGCGATTTCTTGAGAACGACAAGGAACCTTGATACCCAAACTCAACTCCAATGTATCTTTCTTGTATTTAGTTTTAAGATTTTTTGTTTTATGCTTCACCCATTGTGACATATATTACTCATATAGATGATGAGATTTAATTCCGGCAGATGGGGCCATGGCTAATCATTGTTATAGTTATGTTATTTTATATTTTTTTTCAAAAATCCAAAAACGAGCATTAAAGTATAAGCATGAGTTTTGTTTTACATATATGATACATTAGTTTTTGGATTGAGATTAAGACTTTGAGTTTGGAGTTGCGCATGTGATTTTTTATTTTTATTTTTTATAATGCTTAGACAATGGATAAGGTGATAGTTTTTAAACTTTCGAATTTTGAATTTTCTAGTTTATGGATTTGATACTTATTAATGCATATCTAATTTGAAACTGATCCTTATCTTATTGAACTTAAATTGAATGCTTGAACTCTCACTTATGGGCTTTAGATTCATTGCCATAATCTATATCCTAAATTTCTTTCAGTTTTGCCACCATATGTTAACTTGGGTAGCTATCTAAGGTTTAGATAGTTTCCTAATCCCAACCTTTACCTTTATTTTTGGCCCTTGTTTTATTGTGAGTAAGGACTTTTTGAGAGTGCTACATGAAAAAAATGTAAGAACTTGAGCTGACGAAGACCACCTCCCATTTGGCTAACTTACACATTGATCTAACAATTCGATAGTAGTTTTTGATAGCCTTAACATTTGTAGGTGGTCAGAGTCTGGAGATATACGAAGTGAATGGAGGATTCAGAGCTTCAAGATCAATCGCCGATGATGATGAACACTCTGATCAATAAGCCTATTGAACCTCCCTCTCTCTCTTCAGCTCAAGAATTAGCTTTGTATTGCACTCTCTCTCTCTTCACGCAGGTAAGTCTCTGTTTTAATACTCCTTCATTCTGTTGCAACAAACTAACAAAAGCTTGTAACGACCTTTTACCAATGCTACGTCGTTTGAGCTGAGCTAGTAAGTTCAAGCTGATTTGGGCTTGTGCAGGCCCAGAGACGAGAATTGCTCTGACCCAAGATGAAGGCCTTCTCTCACAAACTCCACCTTCAGACAACTTCTCGACTTCTTCGGAACAACCCTAGGCGACGGATGCGGTGACTCTACCTCCTCTAATTCCGAAATTAGTAATTAACCAGCTTAACCAGAGACTTCTTCCAGCTTTAGAAGACCTTTTAAGAACTTCATTCATGATGAATCATGTAATCAACCCAAAACTTCAGTCTTACTTAGTTCCAAAAACGCAGACCAAAACAATTATTCTGATTCTTCAAAACCTTCGTATTCACAGATACACCCATCTCTGAAACATTCCACCTAGATCTGATAACCTCCTCTCAAAACCAAGCACACTCCTTCAGGTAACTCACTCCCTTTACTCAGCATAAACTTAAACCAGCCTTGTGTACAAGAATAAAATTGAGCAATACTAATCTTTGAATTTTTCTGGTGAGGTAACTACACTGGTCTTAGGAGTTACCGGAGCCTCCTCCTTATTTGATCTTGAGCAAATCACAACAGAGTTCAAACTTCTGACGAGGTA
>OVAV01003294.1:0-10045 GCA_900406375.1 Iberis amara
AATAAGTAGAAACAAATGTAAAATAAAAAGAAAGAAAATAAGAAAAAATAAAGGAAAACATTCATATGTACAACCATATCTAATAAACGAAAAACTTATTCACACTTTGGAAAGAAAAAAGCAATTAGTCTCCTCTTTTCTTCTTCTCCATTTTGTGGTCACTCAAANACCTATTCTTTCTCTCTTTCTCGATGGTGAATGCGGAGATGTAAGAATTTTTACTAACAAAATCCCTAAAATCGCTGCACATGTTGGATACGACTTCATCATCATTGATTTGGAGCATGGTGCCGCCGATATTCAAGAGGTGAATAGTCAAAC
This sequence comes from Iberis amara, assembly GCA_900406375.1. Classification (NCBI taxonomy): domain Eukaryota; kingdom Viridiplantae; phylum Streptophyta; class Magnoliopsida; order Brassicales; family Brassicaceae; genus Iberis; species Iberis amara. The sequence continues at coordinate 322 of OVAV01003294.1, forward strand.
AATTTTCTATAACTTGAGAAGTTACCTTTTCAAACTTCATTTATCATTTTTCTTCCAATTTTAACCCTCAGATCACGTGTACAGACGCGTGAGTCATTTTCACGATGCGTGTGTACACTATGCTAATTATCAGCGTCATGTCCACAATGATAATGCAGTTTGCGTCCAGCGTCGTCTGCACTATGTTATTACCACCATGCGTGTGTACATGATGCTAATTATCAGCGTTATATCCGCGATGCGAGCGTACACGATGCTAATTATCAATGTTATTTCCACAACGATAATGTAGTTTTCATATAGCGTCGTGTACACAATGTTTATCAGCGTCATGTTCATAATGCGTGTGTACATGATACTAATTATCAACATCATGTCCATATTGATGATGCAGCTTGTGTACATCATCGTCTACACGGTTTCATGTCCATAATGCGTGTTTACATGATGCTAATTATCAGTGTCATGTCTGCGATGCAAGCATACACGATGCTAATTATCAGTGTCATGTCCACAACAATAATGTAGTTTGCGTACAACACCGTGTACACAATATTTATCAGCGTCATATCCATGATGCATGTGTACACGATGCTAATTATCAACACCATGTCCATAATGATGATGCAATTTGCGTACAGCGTCGTGTAAACTATGTCATATCCACTACGCGTATGTAAATGATGTTAGTCATCAGCGTTATGCTGTATTACACCGGTTTGTCTTGTCTAGTTCCTAAGCTTCCTCGCTGCCAGTCCCGTGGTGTTCTCGTCCTCTCCGGCTTTAGTGGCGCGATGGTTCTGTCTTCTCGCTGGCGTCATGTTGTGTTGGCGTCTAGATCTGGTGCAATGTTTTTTGCGGGGACGTGTTGAGGTTCTCCCTCTCGGCCGTGGCGGAGCTCCAACGTCACTCTGATAGTTTTGTCCCCTTCGCCGCTTCTGTTTGGGAATCCTTTGTTCTCGGTCGCAAGGCTAAAGTTTGATGTTTTCTCATTATTTATCCTATGACGTCGTGCTAGTTTACTTAGGTGGTTGTGGCTTGCTTCCTTGTTTGGCTAGGTAAGTGATGTTTTAGTGGTGTTGGTGGGCTTTGATTTTGGATATGGTAGTCAGACCTGTTATTCTTAGGGGTTTGGGATGTAGGCTGCATTTTTTGTTTGTTCAGCCCTGAATTTTCCTTGACAATCTTAGCTGAAGTTTCAAAATCGTTATGCTCTTGGCTTTTACCTTTTATTGCTAGTTGGATCAGTTTCATTGTTTAAGGGATTCGCAGAGGTTCTTTGGAGTTTGCTCTTTGGATGATATTTTGTTGTTTGGGCATCTATTTTTCGGGTTGGAGTCAGCTAGGCTTCAGTGTTGAGCTTTATGCCAAAAGTAGTTTTGGTATCAGGTTTTTCTCTTACAAAGAGTTGGCTTTTCCGAGTCTGTAGGTGGCTGGGTTTCGTTTGCAAGTGTCTGCGTGTAAGAACATGATATCATTTTGGGTTCTTCTCCTTTGTGCTTCAAGGTTTTTCATTGGCATGTGTTTTCCTTCTTTCTGTTTGGAGCAGTGTTCAGTTTGGTTTCATGCGGTTTCTTTGCGTTGAGCTTATGGTCTTGATACGATTGAGTCCTCTGTTGGTGTAGTCCCTCACTCGTATTTGGTCCCCGTTCTAGTCTCTCTTGTTTGGCGGCTGCTGATTTGGGTCTTCTTGTTGCTATGGTTCTTGGCTCTCCTCCGCCACTAACGTGTTTGGTCCCGTTCTAGTCTCTCTGTTTGTTCGAAGTATTTCTTTTAAAGATTTTGAGTTGATTTTTTTTTTAGCTAAGATTGTTGTAAGCTCTTGTGGCTTTCATCTTTAGTTGCAGAAATGCCTCTTTATTCGTCGATTTTTAATTCGATGGATTGTTTCATGCCGATTTAGTCTAGTATCCTACTATTATCAATTTCTGTAATCTTTCGTTGGATATTAATAAAACACTGAAAAAAATAGGGAAAATCCCATAAAAAACCTCGATAATACAATTTTCTAGCATCTTTAACCTTGATATCGAAGACTAGCATTTCAAACCTCAAAATTACAGAAACTATCACTGATAACCTTGACATCAGCTCCCTACTTACATGCCATTTTTTTGTTTAACGGAGAGTTTAACTACTAACTTTTCATTTAACGCTTGATAGGCCACGCAAGCATTATTTATTAATTTAAAAATAAAAATACAAAAAGACAAAAAACAAAACAAAAAAACGAAAAGAATTAGCGTTTCTTAGGGTGCAAATGGTTTGCATATAAAAATTATTAATGGAATAGTATAGAAAAAAATAGAGGAAAAAAATTTTGAGGAATTATGGTAGTTATGTTCCTCTACTAATTTGGAGAGGAAAATTTTTTGGTAGAACTGAACATTTTTCACATAGTTCCACTACATCTAGAGAAAATCATGTTTTTAAAATTTTTTAACAAATTATTCAATTCTAAAAGAATATCATGGAATCCAAGTTTTCCTCTAATTTTTTTCCTCTAAAATGTAAACCATTTACAACCTTCATCACGACGTCTTCGTCAGAAGGATTAGCGTTTCAACATTAGAGTGTCGGCGTCGACTCATTGCTAATCTCTGATCCTTTCTCTAACGATAATAATTTATTCTCTAAAGCTCTTCACAGATCAATCTTAACTTCTACAACCAGTGAAGTCCCAATATTTCAAAATTGAAGTCCGTCTCTCAGTCTTCTTCGAAAATCGTCTTGCTCCTTCCCCTCGGCTGTTTTGCTTGCCGGAGAATCTCAGTATGGCTAGGGCACCGAGTAACACGGCCGCAATCAAACTCAGGTATCCCACTTTTACTCAGATTCAGCTTTTGTTTCATGCCTCTTTCTTCTCCATTGCTAGATTCTTTGTTTAAAGATATAGTAATTTCAAAATTTGTATGTATAGATTCGAAGGAAATTATTTATTTACTTTCATCTTTGAATTCGAAAAATTTCTAGGATATCCAGGGATTTTTGAATGACTTGCAGGATTGGGAACTTTCATTGAAAGATAAGGACAAGAAAATGAAGCAGCAATCTGCTAATTCATCAACACTGGTTCGTTCTTGTATATGTGATGAGAAGTCTCTTGGTATTGTTTTAATGTTCAGTTCCAGTCTTATGAAATTTATTGGTTTTAGAATATTGGAAAATTCAGGGCAATACGACTTTGTAAATAAGTATAGTCCAATGAGTGATTTCTCTAGCATTTTGGTGATTGAAGAAGGTCAATTGGATGCTAATTCAGAGAAAGAACATGTATACTTGTCTAATTTAGCTATGTTTCAATGCCATATTCATAATGCATCTCCTACAAAATACACGAGAATGAATTTTTCAAGCAGAAAAAGTTCAATGATGCAATTAATTCTTACTCTAGGAGCATTGCTTTATCACCAAATGCAGTAGCTTATGCAAATCGGGCAATGGCTTGCCTTAAACTCCAAAGGTTAGCTCAATATCTTTTTACTTTTGTTTTGTTCATTCATGATTGTATTGGGCCTCATTGGGCTATAACAATGTGTACCTTATGCTTAATGTCGATGTATATAAACTCTGATGTAAAGTTACAGAAGCGAATAATACAAACCTATTTCATAACTCTGTTCTTCAAGGTTTGACATGGTATCAGAGCCACCAACCTACACTTCTTAACAGGTTGTTGCTCAAAGTTCTCAATTTTCAAAATCGATGGCAGACGCCACTAATGTTACTCGTCGTACGATCTCTCCGTATGATTTAACTTCAAGAGATAATTCCGGTGTTCTCATCTCCAAACCATTTCTTAAAGGTCCCAACTACGATGAATGGGCTACTAATTTTAAGCTCGCTTTGAAAGCAAGGAAAAAATTCGGTTTTGTTGATGGAACGATTCCCCAGCCGATTGAAGCTTCTTCTGATTTCGAAGACTGGACTGTAAATAATACTCTTATAGTTTCTTGGATAAAACTGACCATTGATGAACATTTTTCATCGACTCTATCGCATCGTGACGATGCTCATTCTCTCTGGGAACATATCAAGAAACGATTTGGACTCAAGAACGGTCAAAGGGTTCAGCGTCTCAAGACAGATTTAGCTAATTGCAGATAGAAGGGTCTCGCTATCGAGTCTTACTACGGCAAATTAACTCAGTTGTGGCGTAGTCTTTCTAATTATCAACAAGCCAAAACAATGGACGAAGTTTGCAAGGAGATAAAAGAAGACAAACTACATCAATTTCTTATGGGATTAGATGAAATTGTATTTGTTCATGTTAAGTCTTCGTTGATGTCTCGTGTCCCACTGCCCAGCCTTGAGGATGCTTACAACATCTTAATTCAGGATGAGGAATCAAAATATATATGGGCAGGCTTCAAGAGGAAACCCAAAGCAGTCAGTTTCGCTGCTCTGGCTTTACCACTGGTTTCAAAACAGCCTGCAACTCGTCCTCAATGCACCAATTATGGTAGACATGGTCATTTAGCCGAGAATTGCTTTTGGCTCATTGGGTATCCACCCTGGTACGAAGATAAATCTGTTAAGCGCACTAACCAGAATCGAACTGCTTCACTCTCTGGTCAGTCTGTACGCTCTGCTTTAACTCCTTCCCGTCACCGCTCTGCTGGAAACTCATGACCTAACATTGCATCTTCTCATCATATTTTTGTTCCTAATGCTCAGTCTTCTCTCACTCCTACGGACAGACTTGAGATTAGCGGACTTAGCAATGATCAGTGGACCACATTGGTTCACTTGTTAGACGAAAGGAATCCTTCTCTGTCTTCTTGGCCCACTGGTAAGAATTTTATTAAATCATGGATCTTTGATTCCAGTGCCACAAATCATATGACTGGATCGCCTGATTTTCTTACCTCTTCTACTGTTATGTCACCGATTTTGATTCGCTTACCGGATGGTAATTACACCACCTCAATGAATCAAGCATCTGTCTCTCTCGGATCTTTGATACTTACGAATGTTTATTACATTCCTAGACTACGTTGTCATCTCGTTTTTGTCTCGCAACTCACTAGAGACAGCAAATGTTTGTTCCAATTTACTGATCAGATTTGTGTGATTCAGGATCGCATCACCTCGACGCTGATTGGAGCGGGTAGACAGCGACATGGATTGTATTTTCTCAGGCAAATCGATGTAGCAGCTGCGGTTCACATTGTTGACGGCGTTTCTAGTGAACTCTGGCATCGCTGGCTCGGTCACCCATCGTCTAAGGCCTTAAAAATCCTAAATATTTTTGATTTTTATTGCAATGTTTTTGATTCCAGAACTTGTGACATTTGTACGAGCTAAACACACTCGTGATTCATTTCCGATCAGTATTAGAAAGACAACTAGTTGTTTCGAATTGATTCATTGCGGTCTCTGGGGTCCGTATCGGACATCTTCTCTGTGTGGTTCGCGATATTTTCTTACCATCCTCGATGATTATTCTCATGTTGTATGTATTTACTTACTTCCATCGAAACAACATGCTCCTCAACACCTCAAGAACTTCTTAGCTTTAGTAGAACGACAGTTTTTAACAAAAGTAAAGACGATTCAAAGTGATAATGGATCCCAAATTGTTTGTCTTCGTGAATATTTTGCTCACCAAGGAATAATCCATGAAACATCATGTGTAGGAATACCTCAACAAAATGGTAAGGTTGAACGAAAACATAGGCATATCCTAAATGTCGCACGGGCATTGCAGTCTCAAGCATCTCTTCCTATTTAATTTTGGGACTATTGTGCACTTACTGCTGGGTATCTCATTAATAGAACTCCAAATTCTCAACGGAAAGACTCCATATAAGATTGTCTATCATCGACCACCTCCACTAAATCATCTTCAAGTTTTTGGGTGCATTTTCTATGTTCATAATCAACGTCACGGAGGTGATAAATTCGCATCTCGCAGCAACAAATCAATATTCATTGGATATTCGTTTGCTCAAAAAGGATGGAGAGTTTATAATGTTGAATCAAAGAAAGTGACTGTTTCTAGGGACATTGTCTTTCTTGAATCTCAATTTTTTCATATCTCGGCCAGCACTGATATTGCATCAAACTCACTCTTGAATTTCTCTCCTCCTTATATCGATGATGATGACACAGACAGATACTGCACCAATTATGTCTCCTTCTCGGCTTATCTCTGACGAGGAAGCTACACCTGCAGAGTCTGAGACACCTACGGTCTATGTTCCACCCGATCCTGACATCACTCTCTCACAACAAGAACCGCTAAACTCTGCTCAATCTGTGGCTCCATCAAATCCTATCCCACTGGGACGTGGTCACATATCCCAAAAACCGCCAACTAAGCTAAATGATTACGTCACTCATGTCCTGCATCAATCATCATCTCCCTATCCGATACATGAGTATACTTGCAATACACGATTTTCAGCCAGTTACAATGCATTTGTTAATGCTGTCACAACTGAGACAGAACCACGACATTACAAGCAAGCAGTGTTGCATGATCATTGGCGCCAAGCTATGAAGGAGGAACAGTTATAAAGCACAGTTAAAACGGATGGATCTCTAGAACGGTATAAAGCACAGTTAGTTGTCATGGGAAACAATCAAACTGAGGGAGTTGATTACACCGATACTTTTGCTCCGGTTGCAAAGATGGTTACGGTTCACACTTTTCTTCAACAAGCAGCATCTCTAGATTGGGAAGTACACCAAATAGCTGTACACAATGCTTTCCTTCACGGATATCTTAGTGAAGAGGTGTACATGCTGTTTCCCCCTGGTTTTCGTCACGAAAATAGTGACAATGTATGTCAATTGCGAAAATCTCGGTATGGTCTTAAGCAAGCCCCACGATGTTGGTTCTCCAACTTAGACACTACTTTACGAGAGTATAGATTCATTCAAAATATGTCCGACTATTCTCTCTTTACTTATGTGAAGAATGGTGTTCGTTTATATGTTTTGGTCTATGTAGATGATTTGATTGTTACAGGAGATTCAGCAGCCGCTCTCATGAGATTTAAATACTATCTACATTCATGTTTTCAAATGAAGGACCTTGGGATACTTTGATATTTTCTTGGCATCGAGGTAATTCACAACCCAACTGGAATTTACCTTTGCCAGCGAAAATATGCTCTTGATATCATTGCAGAATCGAGTCTATTTGCGGCAAAACCAGTCTCGTTCCCTTTGGAACAAAACCATCGTCTACCTTTCGTTTCGGGTGACAATATGCCTGATCTTTCACGATATAGAAGACTCATAGGTCGTCTAATATATCTTCGTGTTACACGCCCAAAGCTATCTTACTCGATACATCTTCTCTCTCAATTCATGGCTTCACTGAAACTTCAACATTGGCATGCAGCACTTCGGTTAGTCATGTATTTGAAGAACAAACCAGGCCAAGGCATTTTACTTCAAGTTAATGCCCCGTTAATGGTCTCAGCATGGTGTGATGCTGATTGGGCTGCTTGTCCACTAACTCGTCGCTACGTTACATGCTGGTTTATTCAATTAGGTGGATCACCGATCTCATGGCAAAACAAAGAAACATGATGTCGTTTCTCGATCCTCGGCAGAAGCCGAATATATGGCTATGGCTCGGCTATGGCCGACACTCTATGTGAGTTACTTTGGCTAAAGGAATTGCTGCCAACAATGAATATCCCATGTCTGGATCCCATTCCTCTTCATTCTGATAGTTTATCCGCTATTAATCTTGCTGCCAATCCCGTCTATCACGCCCGAAAGAAGCATGTAGGATTGGATTGCCATTTCATAAGAGATGAGATCACGCGAGGTACTATTATCACGAAACATGTATCGACAAAGTCTCAACTTGCAGACATTATGACCAAAGCTCTAGGCCGAAAAGAGTTTGACGACTTCTTGCTCAAGTTGGGTGTTATGGATCTACACATTCCACCTTGAGGGGGGGGGGGGGGGGGGNGTATTGGGCCTCATTGGGCTATAACAATGTAATTAGTAGGTTAAACTTATGCTTAATGTCGATGTATATAAACTTTGATGTAAAGTTACAGAAGCAAATAATATAAACCTATTTCACAACTCTGTTCTTCAAGGTTTGACAGATTGTTATGCTTGAGCCTAATAATATCCAAGCTTTTTTTCTCCGCCTCAAACTCTCTCTAATGTCTCTTTCGTCTCAGATCCAGAAATCGCCGGTGTTTCACGTACGAAGCGAAAGCGTAGTGAAGCTTCGTCGATCTCGAGTTTTTGTTAAGAAATCTCAGACGCCGTTTATAACAGCAGATGTATCTTCGATTATGTCGATCAGAGGATGAGGAAGAGAAATCATTACTAGACTTCACGGCTTTGTTAATGTTACTAAGATCAATTTTTGACTAGTTTGTCGATGGAGGAGTGCCATCGTGTTCATTTTCCGGTGAGAGAAAAGAAGATGGAAGTGTAGCGTAAAGACGGCGCTGCATCCCGTTTTTTTATTTATTTTTTTAATTCATAAATAAAATCTTAGGATTAAATGCAAAGTTAGATTGCATTAATTACCTTAGTTATTCTTAAACAGAGTTAAATCATCTGTTACTAAAAAAGACCGTTACTAAAAAAGACGGCGGGTAAGTCAGAAGTTAATTTTCGGGTTATTGGTGATAGTTTTCGTAATTTGAGATTTAAAATGTTAGTTCTTCAATTTTAAGGTTAAAAGTGATAAAAAGTTGTATGCTCAAGGTTTTTTATGCAATTTTTTTGAAAAAATAAATATACAAATTTTGTTTACAGCAACCATGCCAGATGTCAGGTCACAATCTACAATCTCAATGCAATACAAAAGGATTAACACTATCTTACAAAAAGAACTATTAAAAACTATGAAATTGGGAGTTATCAACCCTCGTCCCTCGCAGTAAGAGTGAGCAATTGCAGAGTGATTTAATGGAACCTCTAGCAGAAACATTGATGAAAAGTAGGAGAAGCCTTTATCCTCCCATTGAACCGTACAACACTGGATATCTCAAGGTTTCGGATATTCACACTCTCTACTGGGAGCAATCAGGAAAACCCGATGGACATGTAAATCAATCACTTTGTCTTCAAGTTTCTAACTTTTAATTATTGAAATTTACATATTGCAGCCAGTTGTTTTTCTTCATGGAGGACCAGGAGGAGGGACTGCTCCTAGTAATAGAAGATTCTTTGATCCTCAGTTTTATCGGATTATTCTGTTTGACCAGGTCTGCTTCTGAATTTTGTGGACAAATACATTACATTACATTCTCCAATTTTCATGTTTTTCTCTAGAGAGGAGCTGGGAAAAGTACACCACATGCTTGTTTGGAAGAAAACACCACATGGGACCTTGTGAATGATATTGAGAAACTAAGAGAACATCTTCAAATTCCAGAATGGCTGGTGAAAGTTCGATCCAGTTAATTATATGCTTTTTCTTCTTGTTGATGTGCATAAGAGTTCCCTCTGTGCTCACAGGTTTTTGGTGGATCATGGGGAAGCACTCTAGCACTTGCGTATAGCCAGTCCCATCCTAACAAGGTGCAGATCATAGTTTTGTTAGCAATCTAATAGCTGCTTAATCAAGCATTCAATAAGAAAAAGGGTGATCTGAGTATAACTGTAAAAGCAGCAATTAGAGAATCTAATAAGTAGTTTTGTATCTTGGGATAATAACTTTCAAATATTTAAATTTTAATTTTTGGTGCAAGGTTACTGGTTTGGTCCTTAGAGGAATCTTTCTGTTGCG
>OVAV01003295.1:0-10044 GCA_900406375.1 Iberis amara
TTTCAAAATAAAATTATGATTGGCAAATATCAGTGCTGTATGCTTTTTTGCTTTGGAGAGCCAAAAAAATATTCAAAGCTTAAATATTAGTGTTCTGGCTTTTTTGCTTTGCAGAGCAAAAAAATAAACAAAAGGAAATATATTGCTTTAGAAATCAAAAATCTCCACATAGTTTGATTGGTAAAAACTTAATGATTTAGAAATCAATATGGCTCTGCGGATATTCTAAAGCACTTACCAATCACCACCATATATATATTCGTAATTGTATATATAATATATTGGTAATGAATGCATTAGAAATGTTAGACCATAGATGCAATAAAAAGGGGGTTGTTACTTGTTTATAGGCTCACTATTAGAGAAGCGATGGTTCGGCAAATGAATGAATGAATTGCTTTTAGGTCCTTGTGATCGTGAAGTCATCGAAGGTACTTGAACCATGCCACGTGTCTACATCTTACGACGTGGGTTGTTTTTTAGTGCTTTCAAAAGCAAAGTACAATCGTTTTCTCATTAAATCGCAACCGTTGAATTCAGTTATAACTTTGACTAGGTCAACCTTGAGCGCGTGCTTTTCACTCGTTTGTTTTACAAAACTATTTGTCATGTTCAATAGAAATGGATTACATTTAACATGATTTCTTGTTTTATCTTAGGATATATAATCACTATTTAGGAGATCTTTTTAATGTAGTCACATGTATACATAATCAGTGTATATATTTATAATATATAGAAGAACAAAAATTACAGTACATTTATTTGCTAAAATTTAACCGAGAAAGTAGCATTAGTCAAGTGTTTAATAGTCTCTATAAGAAAAATATATATATATCGAAGTTTGATTCCTCGTATCACAAAAATTAATTATAAATAAAATTTATCGATCTAATTTTGATAAAATTTATCAAAATTTATCGATCTAATTTTGATAAATTTTGATTAAATTATCGATCTAACTTTGATAAAAAATACTTTTATAACCATGGTAAAAAGGTGAATAACCACGAATTTATTCAAGAATTTAACTCTTTTAATGAAATTATATTTAAAAAAAAATACTCAAAAGGCTTAATATACTATCAAATTGTTATTAAAACACTCTTAAGATTATCATAAACTTGATATTAATATTTTATTTTAGTTATATTAAATTGACATTTCATAAAACAAGAATAAAAACACCTTAAAAATTAAAAAGACTCCGAGTTAATTATGTCGGGTGGAACAGAAACAAAAAGGAAGAAGAGGCAATAAAAGAAAGTCAAGAGATTTGGTTTTCAAAACTCTATGCACGTATACTCATCAATTTGACAGTGATTGTGACCTTGATTGTGATAGTGGAGAGTGGAAAATAAATACTCTATTTTTATTGATATTTAATTGTCTTGTCTCATTTATATATACACAAAAGCTATATAACTTATTGATACTTACATGGTTTTAGTGTTAGTGTGTGTTTCAGTGTCCACTGTGCATCGCTTCAAACCTCTGTTGCAGTTCTTGTTTATATAAACTGTTACTTACGTCTTGGAGATGATATGCTCGTTTTTATAGAGTTATGGTCCGGTTTTATCAAACATTTCACGATCTCTACTTGCTACGTTTTCAATTTCTATGAGTTCATGTGGGGATAAATACATCATTCACTACAACAACAACAAAAAAAAGTTCAATATTAAATTAGAATGTCATTTATGTCATAATATGACATAAATAGTACTAAAAGACGGGTTTAATCTAATAACTATTTAGTTGTGATGGAATTAGATTTTAGGATTTTTTTTCGTCTAGTGATTAAAACAACACCGAGCAAGAGAAACTACTAAAACAAAACGAAAAACAAAAAAAACAGTTTGAAGCCAGGCGAGAACGGAGAAATCCCTGGAGTAAAAAATCCCCGATCCAGGAGACTCGAGCGACGTATCTAACAGAACGAAGAATCGGAGATAGCTAAGAAGCTGCGAAAGCACGAAAGCTGTGTCAGGGAGAAAAGAACGACGCACCACTAGAAGCACCCATCACCCGGACAAGATGAAGAAAGATAGACTTTGGGAAGTCCCAGCATCCGACGGCTAGAGCAGCAACTCCTGAAAAACAAGCACTGCTAGACAGAAGAGGCCAAACAAAAGATCGAGAAAACGGAAATCACTGCTAGAGCTTGCCACCAAAACCATATGACAATAAGCCCGCCGAAAGAGAGAAGAGAGAGGAGCAGAGCTGGCCAAAAATTCCCGGTGAACACCATAGACTATCTGTCCAGTCATTCTCTCTCTAAGACTCCGCAGCGAGACACATAAGACGAATCTGAAGTGCAAAAAAAGGCGAACCAGAAGCCGAGAAAGACAAATAGACAATCCGGAGTGAAAAGAAAAGCTACAATGAACCAAACCCACAACTTTAGCTTAACCAAATACTAAACAAAAAAAAAATATTTGGTGTTTATATAAGAAATTTAAAGGTTTTGTTATTTTTATCATAACTATCAATAAAAAAGCCTTAGAGCGCATACTATTTGCGTCAATCGTTTGTCTTTTTTTTCTTTATCTAACCCTAATCTCGTAGAGAGATTCACAACACATTTCGACTATTATTGTAGTTGGAAAGGTTTTCGACTACATAGCGACTAATTTTTATTATTTTTGGGGTTTACCGAGACTTCGTTGAAAATTTTATGACTAAATGGTTTAGTAGTAAAATTAATCAGAAATTTATCAAAATTTTATTAGAAGCCGTAGTAAATAATAAATTTATAGCAAATATAGTTGAAAATTGCTCTCAAGAAAAAAAATTATAGCCATTACAAGTTTGAAACTTTTATAACTAATTCCCTAGTAAAACTTAATATTATACCACATGAATACAACCAAATTGCATGCATACAACATAACTACATAAGGAGAGAGATGTGACAACAATAGATGTGAAAGCATGAAAAGAAATGTGCATGGGTAAGGGCCACTCTAGGGCTAGAGATTATGCAATTAATTGTATAAAAATAAAAATTAGAGTTTTAGAGTTATGTACATTTGAAAGATTATCGATATCTTCATCATTGCGTAGATATGTATATCTTTACAACATAAATTCATTGACCAAGCTTGTAAAAATGTCTTTCCTCTATAGGCTTTAACTTTTACACTAAAATATCTTGAATTAACATGTTACAAGAAGTTCATTTATAACATCGAATTTTGTAACCTGTATTAATTGTTCATACAAAGATATCTTAGAATTATAGATATATGAGTAGTATTCACGTAAAGAGCAAGAAATAAATTTTAAAAATTATATGAAATGAATAAATAAACAGTTGATCATTCAATAGTAGTATACTGTAAAAATAACATTGGTATCAAAAATTGAAAAACTCTTTCATATACCATCAAAAGAAGTTAAAATTCTAAAAATACTACATACTTCCAAAAATTCAAAAAATATTATTAAATCATTTTTCTAAAAATATCACAAAAATAAAAAGTGAATTGTAAGGGTTTATAATTTAAAATTTTGGGTTTTTATTCACTAAATAGAGTTTAGGATTTAGTTTTGAAAGGGATAGATTTTGGTTTTGGGGTTTTAGCATTTAAATTTGAAGTTTTAAAACTATTTCAAATTTCTAGTATTTTGGAAAATTTTGTGGTATTTTGGAATTTTGGAAGTGTGTGGTATTTTTAAAATATAGTTTGTTTTTTGTGGTATTTTTGAAAAATCCCCCTTCAAAATTTATAGAGTAAATTGGGTAATAAGGATACTAAAAAGTTTTATAATTTTCTATAACAATATTTTTAAAAAGTCTTTGTATTTAAATACTTTTTTGTTTCGTGAATGATGAATATGAATTGTTCGTGTGAATGGTGAATTGTTTGTGTGAACAATGAATAATTTATGTGAGTGAATGTTGAATTGTTTATTTGTATGATGAATGATTTGTATGAATTAATTTTTAAAAATAAAAAAAACAAAAATACCTATTTCTTAAATTAAAAAACAAAAATATTTTTTTTTCAAATTAAAAAATAAAAAATATCCAATTTACAAAATTACTCAATTTTATATCTATACATTTTTCCACAAAAATTTGACTATACATAATTGCTAAACTCCATATCATAGAAATTAGTTATAAATAGGATATTGTTGATCCAATTGGTTACAAAAAAACTTATATACACACTTGTGGTCAAAAGTCAAAACCCAAACACTTTTCATTTATTTATGTAAATGTTGAGATTAGTTCATCCACTTTTCTTGATGTAAATAAACAACCTCTCTCTCTCTTTCTCTATCTCTTTCACTCTATTCCTCTCTCTCTACAAAGATGTTACTAGGAAGCTTGAACGGTGGTGGTAATGGTGGAAGAGGAGGAGGAGGAGAAGGACCATGCGGTGCGTGCAAATTCTTAAGGAGAAAGTGTGTGAAAAGTTGTGTTTTTGCTCCTTATTTCGATACAGAACAAGGGACTTCAAAGTTTGCAGCGATTCACAAAGTGTTTGGAGCAAGCAATACTTCAAAGATGTTACTAAGATTGCCTTTACACAAACGGTTTGATGCAGTTGCTACACTTTGTTATGAAGCAATGGCTAGACTTCGTGATCCTGTTTATGGCTCTGTTGGTCATCTCTTCTCTCTTCAACATCAGGTCATTTTTTTTTTATCAAAACATGTTTAAATCAGTAATATAACATAGGCAATGCTTATAACAAAATAAATGTGGCTCAATTTATTCAACTAAATAGTTAGTTGTTTAATCAAAATTTGAAGTATAAACAAACTGGAAAAAAGGAGTTATGAGATAAATAAAAAAACAATATATTAGAATTAGTTTGATCGAATTAAAGCATTAGACATGTTTAACATAATTTTTTATTAATAAAATATTATAGAATTTGGCCTATTTATTTTTTTTGGAATTTTAATGGACTCATATATAATTTAATAAGAATTTAGAAATTGTAAATTTTAAAATTATTGGATTTTGAAATAATATTATTTATCTTCGAACTTAGATTTTATATTTTTAACTTTAAATTTTTTTCAAATCTTTTAATATACAAAGTGAATATGTTAAAATCCAATAACAAATCAAATTATTTTTTGTCACGCGATACCGAATCATTAAATAAATAAGAATATATTTCAACCAATAATTGCAAATCTGTAAACGAATAAATCATGATTTCAACCAAAATTTTAAAATCATTAATCCATATGATTTCTAAACCTATTAAAATTCTAAAGCAATAACTACCCCTAAATATATATTTGTAATTAATGGACTGACAACTACAAGTTGAAAATTTTTGGCATTTTAATGGACTTATATATAATTTTATAAGAATTGAAAAATTGTAGATTTTAAAATCATTGGATTTTGAAATAATATTATTTATCTTCGAACTTGATTTTTATATTTTTAATTTTAAAACATTTTCAAATCTTTTAATATACAAAGGGAATGTTAAAATCCAATAACGAATCAATTTTTTTGTCACGGTAGAACGAATCATCAAATAAATAATACTAGATTTCAACTAATATTCACAAATCATTAAACGAATAACACATGATTTCAACCAAAATTTTAAAATCATTAATCCATATGATTTCTAAACCTATTAATGGCCTTAAGCAAGTTAGTTACAAGTATAAAAACTATATAACATGTTTGTGTGTGTGTGTGTGTTTAGGTAATGAATCTACAAGCAGAGCTTGCTCATGTTCAAGCTCGTCTTTCAACGTTACAGCATATTCCTTTACAGCCTCTGCATCCGTCGGCTTTGGAATTGCCACATAACGATGAATATCCGAATATTGAACCAAGTAACTTGGACGTTGTGTGGGAAGAAGAACATTTGAATGAAGAATTTCAACAACATTTGCATGGAGATTTTAAACTTCCGGCCTGCACTTTTGGTTAGGTTCAGTACAAGTTAAGAGTTTATGTAATATAGCTATGGAATGTGTCAGGACACTAAAGACCAGTCTTTGTTCCAAAGTATTGACCACTCTTTCTTAAAATATATATTGGCTCTTAAAAAAGCCGACTCTAAATTCAATCATGAGTTTGTTTCAAATTATGTGTAATTTTTTTAAAAAAAGAATTATGTTTTTAAATAATTGTTGTTTTCAACTAAAAATAAATAAATGTATTTGATGTGTGTAACTACTTATTTTCCTATTATATTTTTCTATTGGTTGAATTGATTTTACTTAATGATTGATGTTTTAGATAAACAATAAAAATTATATGAAAATTAGTGATCTCTGATGTAAAACCGTCATATTAGATTTTTTAATGTAACACTTTCACCGTTTCAGCTTGTGGATTCCGATACCACCGAGAAGTTTTTCAATTTTTCTTTACTTTATGCCTTTTTTTAAATTGTTGACATTATTCTTTTAGAAACAAAACTAAATTCTAAAACATCCTTCTTTCATGAACGAAGGGAGTATGATTTTCCGATACATCATTCATCCTAAGTTTCTCTAACATAAATATAGTTAAACGTGGAATTCACTATGAATATGTGACCGAGAAAATATATGCAATTGGATAATATAAATAATCAAGTATTTTTTTTAAAAAAATTTCGTCATGCATCACTATTCATCTATATTAACGTATTACAATTATACATGTTAAGATTGTTTCTGCAACAAAATAGCAAATCATCATGACATACTCCTTATAGAAAAACCAAAGAAAGATAAAGAGTTTTCGCTCACCGACCCAAATATTGAAGATATACACAAGAATATATATAGATAATCAGAGTATATATTATATTTTTTTTTAAAATTTATATACATTTTCCGATCTAAAATATTAACATATCTTCGTGATTTTTCTGATCTTCTTGAATTTTTATCTTCTGATTTTGATCGATTTTTACTATCTCCGAACAACGAACTCAAACCAACTTAAGATGAACAATGAAATACTTAGCGAATGAATTATGATATTCTTGCTTATATATTGCACTGGATAATGAAACTGAGATAATGGTAATAAAATGCACAGCACCATAATTAAATTTTCGACCATTGTTCAAATCTATGATCGGATTGGACATTGCTTAAACAGCAACATAAAGTTAGAAATCCTTAAGTTCAAGTTGTGGTTATTAATTAGTCTAACAATCTATATGCATCGATGTGGACCTATTTGTTAGAATGGGCTTTTATTTAACTATATTCAGCCCATTAAAACATGGGTTACCAGCTTCTTTTTTGCCACCTCACTTTTTCTTTTTATAATATAGTATGAGAAATCTACGTAATATAAAAAAAAACACTTCAGTTAAAAGCAGTTTAATATACTTAGTAATAATAATACTCCCTCCGTTTCATATTAGTTGTCGTTCTGGAGAAAAATTTTCGTTTCAAAATATGTGTCGTTTTAGGTTTTCAATGCAGAAATTAAATGAATTTGACTTTTTTGACCAATAGAATAATTGCAGGAGTTTTTTCTATTGGTTGATTTAGAATATTTAATGGTGTTTTTATAGAAAATGGAGATTTCTTAATCTGTGTGCAAAACTCTAAAACGACAAGTAATTCGAAACGGAGGGAGTAGATGAATTTTGAAAACTGAATTTAAGATTATTTGACATGAATGTTTGATGCACATTTTTTTATTATCACTTTAATCTTTAGAATACAACGGATCAATTCAGTAACTCAAACTCTATGGCTCCGATTGGTGACATGTGGTATTATATAACTTGTCTTACATCATACTAATTTTTTCTATTATATATTTAGATGGATCATTTCGTAAAATATCATAATCATATTAAGTCTTTTCTTTTGTCAATCATAATCATTTCATTCAACTATAACATCAATTTTTAATTTTTTTATTAAACTAAAATATATATATTTATCTTATCTTTTTGAAGCATTCTCAAAATACCACAAAAATAAGTATGTTCCAAAATAATATACACTCTTAATTTATTCTAAATATATCACAAATTTTAAATAGCTTTAAAATTTTAAATTTAAACCAAAAATCCCAAAACTAAATCCTACCTTTTTCAAATCCAAAAGTTTAAAATTAAACCTTTAAAATTCAATTTTTATGTTAGTGGTATTTGTGAAAGAAAAACATTTTTATGGTATTTTTGAATTCATAAAATTATTTGTGTAGTATTTCATATAATTCTCCTATTTTGTATCAAATCAAAAGATTTTAATGTAATATCGCATGCTTTACATAATTATGTTATAATCTATAAAAAGAAATGAGTAAAATCAGAGGTTGTTATCAATAGTAGATGGATTAGAAGTTTTCTTGTTTTCTTTCTCTTTATTTCTTTTGTACTTTTTGTTTCAGATTTTGTTGGAAGTTGAAATCTGAATTAATTACACATATGCAGACTTCATATATGTGTGTAACTAATGGGTGACTAACTTCATTTGATCAGTTATATAAATATTAAATTGTACTCCCTCCGTTCCATTATATATGATGTTTTAGAGAATTATTTATGTTCTAAAATATAAGATGTTTTCGTATTTGTATGCAAATTTAAAAGCTATTAAATAGTCTACATCCAATGATAAACTGCCAACTTTTTATTGATTAGTCAAGGGTTTTTAATGTATAATATATAAAATATTTTAAATGAAAAAACATAATTTCTTAATATGCGCACTTTTAACTAAAACATCTTATATTATGGAACGGAGTGAGTAATTAATATGTCTATTAATTAGAGGAACATCATCTACCAACATTATAATTTTCTTGGTAAGTAATTCAATTACAATGACCGATATAAATTAATTTATATTATATATAAACAAGAAAATAATAAGTGGTTTAGTGATTGTCACTTTTTTATAAAAAGGTATATATATTAGAATAAAAATTTAACAATTTTAGATATTTAATCTAACAAGTTCCAAAAAAAACAAAAAAATCCTAGAGAAACAAGAGTGAAAGAATTTATATTTCAAAACTAATTATGATTTGTGAACCATAAGGAAAAGGCTAGTTAAAGTCACCTCTAATATCTTTTTATCAAAACAAAGTTTAAATTTTCTATTTACTATGTAATTGCAAATTTTATTTTAATAAGATTTAGACTACTAAACAAAACTGATTTTTAAGAGATTCAAAGTTGATTAAAAAAAACAAAAAATTAAGTGGTTTAATGGCTTTTTTGTTAAACAAATGGTTTACTAATTATCATATTTACTACTTTCTTACTCCCTCCGTTTCAGTATGTAAGTAGTTTTGCCTAAAAACGCGGGTATTCAAAATTTTTAACCTTTTCTAAAAAAGCAATAAAAAAGCTTTTTTGTTTATTGCACACAATCATTTTGTCTACAACATTTAATTAGAGAGAGAGATTATTGTTAGTAATAAAATTAATAGAAATTTTGAAAGTAATACCAACATTGTAAGTTGTGTTCAAAAAACATATAAAGCTAATCACAAGGCCTTTAAGTTTTTAG
Organism: Iberis amara; assembly: GCA_900406375.1. Lineage (NCBI taxonomy): Eukaryota > Viridiplantae > Streptophyta > Magnoliopsida > Brassicales > Brassicaceae > Iberis > Iberis amara. Next base: position 9,472 of record OVAV01003295.1, read on the forward strand.
TGAAATATTGTTTATTTAAATTATTTTATTGTTTTGGATTTTGAGAATACCTTATATTGTGAAACAAACCATTTTTGCTAAGACTACTTATACATAGAAACAGAGGGAGTATCATATTACGATTCAAAACTTGTCATTCACTCTACAAATACAATTTTTTCCCTTTAGTAAAATTTGTACTATTGAATCGACCACCCATAACAACACATACATTAATTGAAAAAACAAAGAAACATGAAAATAGTTCCCAACACCAATAAAGCAACATTCCGAGAAAAACGGTAGCTTTGTGGAAACACACAAATAAGATAGTTGCAAGATCATGTGCCACGCCTACTACTCTTTCTATTCCATTTACATCTCATTCACGCGTTTTATTTTACACTTCTTTTCATTTATTTTTTTATAATCATAATCCAAATAATATCCCTTAATCTATGCGTAGAACATGCAATATATATTTAATAAATGTTTTCCACCACTAGATGCCAAAACTATAATCCCTTTGTCCCAAATAGATTGATTTTCTAAAGCTTTTTTCTAGTCTTACAAATATTGATTTTGTATTTTTAA